>JASFAX010000785.1:0-56090 GCA_030737875.1 Allium sativum | reverse complement strand
GAAGACGAAAGAAAAACAGAGTCAGACATAAAGCCTGAGTAAGTCTAGTGCCTATTCAGTCTATGAATAATAAAAAAGACATGATAGGTATAAACTGGAAATGGGAAAGCACCATAAACTAAGTTAAGTGGTTTAGAACCGAATTTACTATCGTACCCTATACTAATCTCTACACCATCTAACTAGTATCCCAACTAGTAATTTGTATAAAATGATAACATTACAACGTGATCCCAATCCCCGTAGTTGTGGTAGCCTTCAGGTATACATCTAGTATGAGGATTCCACCTCAACCAGCCCAATTACCGCGAAGATGTTAGATGTACCCTTACTAATCCTATCGATCGGCTCCCTACTTGCTTGCATGTGTCACGTGTGTCACACGGCCCCCTTGAGTGTAGATGCCTATGTTGGTCCCACCATGGGGTGTATCAAGTCCTATGGTGGCGGCCCGACACACTTTCAAGAATGCATAGAGTATACTACTGATGCTTAGTGCCTTATTTTTCAGCGCCGGAGTGCGTGCACTCCCACACTCCGTTAGAACCTACACTGCTGCACAAACCGCCATTGTTTTGACCGCTTACAATCAGCCCAGTAATCGTGCCCCACCCTGTCTAGTTTCAGGGTATCATGATACGCCAATGTGGGTTACTGCTGAAATGGGTCCCCGTTACTAGGTTTCCTACAAGTTAAGTTTGTAGGCCTATATATGCTAATATTACCCACCTACCCGTGATTTGCTTAACCCTCCCACCGATTCAAACATGTTTATTAATGGTTAAGTTTGTGGGCCTATATTTACTGATATTGCCCACCAACCCGATATGTACTAAACCCCTCTATTGATTCAAGCATATTTATTAATGGTTAAGTTTGTGGGCCTATATTTACAGATATTGCCCACCAACCCGATATGTACTTAACCCTTCCACATATTATGTCATACCGGTTAAGTGTTTATTTATTCATGTTAACTTAACCCGCCCATTCCTCATATCTTATTGGTTAAATGTTTGAAATTGTTAACTTAACCCTCCTACTTATCATGTTACTCTGGTTAAGTGTTGCCTCCTTGTGTTAACTTAACCTCACCATCTGTTTAACTAACCGGTTACAACGGTTAAGTGTCTCCTTAGCTAACTTAACCCTACTACTTGTTTAATTAACAGGTTATAATGGTTAAGTGTTGTCCGTTCACGTTTAGCTTAACCATACCACAAGTCAAATTATACTGGTTAAGTGTTCTTGTTACTTAACCCTAATCGTTCATGTTATATTGGTTAAGTATTTCTAACTTACTAAATCCTAACCCACTTGTCAAATCAACTTGTTATCATGGTTAAGAGTTCTAATTTTACTTAACCTCAATCACTTGTCTCACTAACTTGTTTCTATGGTTAAGTGTTATAATTAACTTAACCTCACTCTCTAGTCCATTTTAATCATGTTATAATGGTTAAACATTTGCTTAACCTTACCCATCAATTTAGTTAACATGTTGAATTTGGTTAAGTGTTCTAGTTAACTTAACCCTACCAATCCTGGCTTAGCTTTGATTGTCCTATTAAAGCACCAACCACTCACATTAGACAGGTATTGTTGTGGCTGCCTGTATGTCGGGCGGTTCCGGGCAGTCTTACGCCATAACTCAGTCTAACCTCGGGTCTTTATTGGGCTCAATACCTTAACCATCCACATTGGATAGATATTGTTGTGATTACTGGACAGCCGGGCGGGTCCGGGCAGGTTTACACCACAACTCAATCCAACCTCGGGTTAAGCATATTCGTATTGTCTAAATTTACATATTTGTCTCTTTTCTTTCTTATATGTAAATGTTTATGGCCCATTATCCAAATTCATTATTCTTGGGTATAATAATTTATATCGCTTAAATGTCATAAGTCATTGGCATGTGCCTAACACGCCAACACATATATTTTATTTTAAACCCAACGTCATTTCCCCCATTTGTTCGTTCGCAACATTATAACGTATGTTGGGCTCAATATTTCAGCCCAACTTATAAACATAAAAAGGGGAAGCCAAGATATGAAATATTCTAAAATACATAAAGGATATGTGTGGCGCATGAACTTGCAATTTAGCGAATTAACTAACATAAATTATGGATCATGTGAACTTGCATTCAATTAATAATATAACTAAAATAAGTGTTACATGAAATGGCATAATTTTAGACTTGCATAAACATGGGTTAAACATATTTAACTAGGCATAACGTCAAACACAAAACTAGCATGTTACATGTTCATAAAAATGTCTACTTTTTGACATAACTCAAAGGTGTAGACTAGTTCTAATCATGTAGCCTATTTCATGAAACTAGCATAATTTGTGTAACCCAAACGGTACTTGCATAAACCCAATTATAACTTGCTAACAAACATAAGAATGTATACATACATTTTTAGTCATATAGGCAAAAAGGCCTCAACATAGAACATGTGTACATAAGTCTTAGACTAAAAAGTATGCATACACTCCATGTTAATGACATAAACATAAAGGTGTCACTTCTAATTTTTACCACAAACTTGCAATTGGTATCAATCCATGTTAATGACATAAACTTAAAGGTGTGATTTAACTTGAATTATGAGGCTTAATTCAACATGAACTTGTATGAATTATGTTACCCAAATGGATCTAACTATACTTGAAATGATCATAAGCATATATATATATATATATATATATATATATATACAAAGATCTGAATCATGTAGGCATAACAGTGAATCATATTTACATAAGTGTCAACTTGGTTGTGGTCAATTTCCAACATGAATCATATACTTGCATGCGGTGTTACTTTTCATTGCTATTTTTCAATAGATCCAATATCATGTTAATTTTACCACAACATCCCAAATCCATTCATAATAAAATAATCACAACATACAATTATGAATTAGCATCGTTACAATTACAGTACAATTCCATTTTTCATTCTACACAAGTCAAGTCTTAATTTTTATCCACATCGGAATAGTACTATACTTAAAACGTATGACGAACTCGAATTCTGAATTCTGAATTCTGAATTGGAGATGCTTTCCTTTGGGTAGGCGTTGTTTTGATTATACTTAAGCTTTGAATCAACTTTGGATTGTCTCTTAGCTCTCTCTCTCTAACTTGACGGCTATTCCTAGTTTCCTCTCAACAGCATGACGGCTCCTTCTTTATTTTTTTGTGTGAACTAGGTTTGTGAGCTAAGTTGTTTATATAGAATTTGAGATTGATTTGAGCCTTCGGATGATCACAGAGGAATCCAGACCATACACACCAAGAGGAGCCAATTATGTTCACAAATTAAGGGCTGTAAATTACTCCTATTTCAAATTATGTCATAATTACTTTTCCAATTACATGTAATTTCACGTTTTAGCTTATATATATATTCTACAATGTACACATTATCAACATTTATTATTTATTGTCAATCCATCAAATATAAATACGTATTTAATAGATACATCTCCCCTTTACCGTATACAAGTATCTATGCATAAATCTTTCTTTTTACTGCATGCATCCACACATTTTTATTAAATTTGTACGTTTATGACATAAATGCACATATGCACTAATATGTTAAATATTTGTCAAAAATCCAATCAGAGAAGGCCATTTTTAAAAAAACAAATCCTTGACAACCAAAAATGTGCAACGTACGCTACATGATGCGTACACGTCATATATATATATATATTCGTATATATATATATATATTCTTTTTCTTTTTATCTATCTTTCCAATTACCCATTTTCACACTAAACCACCTTTTGAACTGCGTTCAGACTAGGCCATTTTTAAGCCATTCCCCCAAAACAAAAATATGGCGCTAGCGGGGATCAAACTCTGTACCCCTTGTATGCAAGTCACATGTTCTAACCAGATGAGCTACTAAGTCTCTTGCTTATAACCCTTAGAACAATGCTAAACATTGATTCTTTTCTTATTTCATGTTTTGCTACAATATTTAATTTAAAGATATCTTTTTCATACGGAGTCCAATTTACGAAAACTCGGACTCTATCTTAAGCAGAATTCCGAGACGAACGTAATGGCATAACCCGTTTCACCTAATTCTTCTTTTAAAATTTAATTATACTTTAATTTGTTAATTTAGTGTTAATCAGAAAATTCAGGGTGTTACAGCTTAAGTGTTAATATTGTAAATGGAATGTTCTATTTTAAATTTGCAATGATGGAGGAGAGAAGGAAAGTATTGGAATCAGACCCGGCAATAATAAGAGGGAAAACTTTTATAATTAAATCTTGGAGTGCATTGGTTGAGAAAGCAAAAGAGCGTGTGTCATCGATTCTAGTTTGGGCTATTTTTACTAAAATTCCTTCGGTGCTACAAACTCTTCCAGGTTTGAATTGGTTAGCAAGTAGAATTGGGAAATTTAAATGTTTCGATGCGAACACGGAGACTAGGAAAATTCTCATCTTTGCTAAGTCCTTGACAGAAATAACCCCAAGTAAGCCATTACCAAATAAGCTCAAAGTAAATATAGAAGGCTACGATTTCTATGTTGATGTTCAATACTCATGGCAACCTGAAATATGCACGAAATGTCACTGCTTTGGGCATCTGCTTGATACTTGTAAGCTTGTTGGTCCTTCTAAGGTTCGATCTCCTCTCATGAAGCCTCTACCCAGTGTTTGGGTGATAAAGAATAAGGTAGATGAAAATATAGTTGATGAAGAACTAGGTAATGATAATGGTTTGAAACTTACGGATTCGGACTGTGACAATGATTTAAAGGAAAATGGGGTGGTAATATCAGATGGGGAAACTAAAGATGATGGGATATGTTGGATGTCAGATGATCGCGCTTGGGTACATGAAGCTTCAGGTATGAGATATGATCCATATGAAAATGAATACTACAAATATGTATCAGACATAGTGGAGGATGCTAGAAGACTGGAAAATCAGATAGTTGGAGATAGCTTTGAGCTTATTCAGGAGGGTATTCTTGGTGAGAAGAACCAGACACTTTTCCATGAATCTACTTGGGATTGGGAATGCGAGTTTCGCAGCCCTAATCTGTGCTTTGTGCCTAACCTCATTGTACTTTTTTCTGAGTATGTCAATGTTATAGGTAGCGATAGTGATACCTCCAGTTATTCCACCTTTGTGGGGGATTAACTTCTAGGTCAATTTTAGTAGTTGAAACTCTGTGTTTCTCTCCTGTACTTTACAGATGGTGTGTTGGCACTTCAAACCAGTTGGAGTTTCTGTGCCTGTGCAGAACTTCACTTCTTCATATGCTTTTCTAATAAAAGTGGTAAGGCCACTATAAAACAGGCTTACCATGCAAAAAAAAAATCTCACCTTGCTATTTGGCCAAATATAAAATCAAAGTGGACTCAGAAATTGTTCAAACCAGATCGAGAATGTTGTATTCGACGACACGGTTCCAATGACTCTGAATTCGTTCAATTCTAAAATCATACGAATAATATATGAATTTTATGATCTACTTAACAATTCGCAATGCTTATTAGTGTTAGGATTTAATTAGATTATACCTCAGAAATTAAGGCCGTGTTTTCTTTCAAATTGTTCAATTCTTCTCTTTCGATTTTCAGAAGCTTGAAGGCACGAAACGAGGAGCGCTCAGTTGGGCGTCATCTAGGACGGAGAGACGCACGTGCGTCGGAAGGGGGGTGGAGTTCGGTGGTGCCATGGGCCCAGGGCGGAGCCTTGAACGGCGGCAGTTGGCGGAGGTGATTCACGAGCTGTGGTGCTCGGTTTCAGGCGAGTTCGGTGTTGATTGAAAGAAGAGGAAAATTTCAACAGAAAACTCAAAAGGAGGAGGGGCTGAAATTGAGAGGAGATGGAGTTATTTGGTGAGGAAGAATCGATGGTTAATGGCAAATAACGATGGAAGTGGCGGCTGTAAGGTTCGAGAAGAAGTTTTTTGGTTTTTGTTATTCTAATATTTATAATAATATAATATTATTAATTGAACCTATAAGGCCCGTTTCTCCTATTCAAATTTCAAAATAGAATAAGAAAAGGAAAAAATGGGAAGGTATTCAATTGGATAGACAGGAATAAAAAGAATAGAAATATACACGTGGGTCCATTACAATTTATATTTATAACCTGCCCATAAATCGGAATGAAGTTATTAATATAAATCATAATGGGCAGGTTATAAATATAAATTGTAATGGACCCACGTGTATATTTCTATTCTTTTTATTCCTATCTATCCAATTGAATACCTTCCCATTTTTCCCTTTTCTTATTCTATTTTGAAATTTGAATAGGAGAAACGGGCCTTATAGGTTCAATTAATAATATTATATTATTATAAATATGGACAAATTTTCATAATAGCCTTGTTTTTAAAATTAATAGCGGATTTAGGCTAGTTTTGATACTATTTGGAGAAATAGGCTTGTTTTGTCGACCTCAGAGCTGAGATGCTCAGTTGTTTAAATAAAAAAACACGTGGGCGCACTTGTGAAGTGCACCCCTTCTAAAAATATAAGAGACAAATTTTCACAATAGGCTTGTTTTTAAAACTAATAGCAGATTTAGGCTAGTTTCGAAACTATTTGCAAAAATAGGCTTGTTTTTAACAACTATTCCAAAAAACAAGCCTATTTTTGCAAATAGTTTCAAAACAAGCCTAAATCTGCTATTAGTTTTAAAAACAAGCCAATTTTGAAAATTTGTCCTATAAATATGAGAATAACAAAACAAAAACCCTTCTTCCCGAACCTTACAGCCGCCACTTCCATCGTTATTTGCCATTAACCATCGATTCTTCCTCACCAAATAACTCCATCTCCTCTCAATTTCAGCCCCTCCTCCTTTTGAGTTTTCTGTAGAAATTTTCCTCCTCTTTCAATCAACACCGACCTCGCCTGAAACCGAGCACCACAGCTCGTGAATCACCTCCTCCAACTGCCGCCGTTCAAGGCTCCGCCCTGGGCCCACTGCACCACCGAACTCCACCCCCCTTCCGGCGCACGTGCGTCTCTCTGTCCTAAACGACGTCCAACTGAGCGCTCCTCGTTTCGTGCCTTCAAGCTTCTGAAAATCGAAAGAGAAGAATTGAACAATTTGAAAGAAAACACGGCCTTAATTGCTGAGGTATAGTCTAATTAAATCCTAACACTAATAAGCATTTCAAATTGTTAAGTAGATTATAAAATTCATATTTTATTCGTACGATTTCAGAATTGAACGAATTCAGAGTCATTGGAACCGTGTCGTCGAATACAACATTCTATATCTGGTTTGAACAATTTCTGAGTCCTCCTTGACTTTAGATCTGACCAAATAGCAAGGTGAAATTTCTGTTTTTAAGAAAATTAATTAATCAGTTAATTAATTATCGTTGAATTAGATTCATGAATACATGTTTATAATCTCATCTGCTATGCTTTGTGTTTTGGATTTTGTGGTTCTGTGATTTGTAATTGAAGCGACCCGAAACTTCCCCGGCCTCCGAAGAGATGAGAAAGAACGAATTACTGTGAGGACAAGACAAATCAGAACACAAACAGAAGAACATTTCACTGATATTACAACGATGCATCAGATTACAAGAACATATAGAGTATAAATGAATATTACACAGAAATATCAGAGATTTAAATAAATTACATAGCAGCGGAAAAATATGCAAAACACAACTAGAAGTGATACACGGATACAGAGCTTTCCGAGCATCGTTCCAGCTGTATATCAGGAACCTGTGAATATAAATCTGCAAAACCAAAACTACTAGCTGCCCGTGCGGAAAATAGGGGCACCCAGAGTTTAGGTTGAAACAATAAACTCCAGGTCAGTCATGTGACTGGTGTGAGAACTAAAACAGTTATTAATATTGGTTTTAAAGTTAGGCAAATCAAGGGACCACGCCGTATAACACGGAACGGGTTTCCTCCCAAGAATACCAGTGCATAAAACAACAGCGCAATGCTAAATAAAGGAAAATGAAGCTGTTATAAGACCCAGGTCCCATCACACAATGCAACGCAAGCCGGAGGATAGGGTTTTTACCTTATAACAGCCAAAGCATGCTTGATACGTTTAAAACACATTATTTGATACTATTATAGGTGTATAGTGTCAAAACAATTTCAAATCATAAATATCAATCATAGGCGGCATGGGTACCATCTATCATGTCGCCATACTAGTTCTACAATTAAAACCGCAATATCACGTATTGGAAATTGGATTCCGTCATGAGCCGAGGCAAGGGGCAAGCTCCTCTCCGCGTTCGAGACACTCTAGCAAATGCCTCAGGACCGCACACAGCAATCCCCTGGATCCTCCAAGGCCGGTCCTCTCTTACTTTTGAGGATTGGCAATTCCTGAACACACGTTTCCCGGTCCTTACAGACCTATATCCGAGGCGCCTCGTATCCAACAACCACACAGGTGAAAAGTATATAAATGTCAGGGCTGGTAGGTCACTGACACCACCCTAGCTAGAAAGAAACGTCATGCACTCCTTGGGTCCGTCTCCCGTTTTTGACTCATACCGAGGTGTGAGGCTCGCGAATTCACGTTATACACAAAGCTTCGCCACACAGGCCGTGCTTTGATCATCAACCACAAGACTTTGCTTTTCAACAAAAGCCCTGATCAATTGCCACTTACGCATGCCACGTTGGCAATTCACTCCATGCGACTGATGTCCATCGATATACCACCCCTGAGCTCGTACGTCTCAGAGAAGGGCGTTAAGCAAGAGAATAAATTCTCCGCCGCCAAACAGAGGTATATTTAATAGAGATCAATTAACACAGAATAAAATCCAATGTCAGACACACAATCCATTTACAAGTTCGTTCTGGGTCTGAACGAAACCGGAGGCACTTTCCTCGCATATCCATCCATCTCCAAGTACGTCTGGACGATCACCAACTGATTCCCTCATCCTGGGTGTACAGCCCAATCAAGATCATCAGTAATCACCCAAACGATGTGAAGACTTCCGGTCTTCAACCACCGTCTTCATCTTCGACATCTCGTCGAATCGGTTATTCAGAATGGGTATAAACCCGGCCTTTCTGAATAACCCACGTATATGATAAACAAATGTTACACAAACACAACAAACGCCTCATTCCAATTCAGAATATTCTTTTATTCACAAAATCACATTCTTAGGGAAATGTTCCCATTAATTTTATCCAAGATAAATTCTTCTAAATTTATTCTTTAATCCTCCTTTGGATATCATTTCAAACTAGTCGGGATTAACGAACCACACCGAAGTAATTATTTATTTTATTTCCCAATCCCAACCTATATCCCATAGAGAAAAACTGGTGATACTCCATTCCTAACACCACGGTGTTATCGGTAAAATTAATTACCATTTCACGTTCAAATCTAATTAAAGATTTAACTATCGCTTTGGAGCAAAACTGGTGGTACTCCACTCTCGATCACTTTTCAGATTTGATAATTTAAATTATCAATTCACTTTTCAATCTAATTAAAGATTCATTAAAACTCCACTTAGTTTTAATCTTTTCAAAAATCAATATCCTGCCTTTAACTGGGTTAAAGAACCAATGTCATCAAAAACACGATTCACGACAAACCAAATCACATTTGATATTAAATACAAGGCTCTGAATAGAAAATATATCGGCTTATATTCAATATCAAATTCTGAAACCAACAAATATCGTATTGGAAATAACGATATAAAATATCTTTCAAATCCCCATAACAATATTTGTATAGTCACGAAATCCAACATCGAAATATCCCAAAGATAATTTCGATTCAGCTCCAGTCCAATCCACGTATTGGAAATTATCGATTATTTTCAAAATCACTTTCAAATTCAATTTATTTATTTTAAAAATAAATTGATTTCAATTCTAGTTCAAAACTAGTTCATTTCGATAAAAATCTATTTTTATCTTTTCAAATGTGGAATTTTCCAGCCTAAATCTTTCCAATTCACATATTATAATTTTACACAAATTATAGATATTTTTAATAATTTTATCAAGGCCCGTACAGTCGATTTCCATCAACGGCCATCGAACTGCACTTACAGCGACCTTTTTCGAATTTGATTTGGACATAATTCCAAATCCAACCATTAGATTTCAAATTTCTAATATTCATTGGAAAGCTCTTTTCGATACGAACCCAACAGTTCCGGTTTTAGGAGAATCCGACGGTCGGATCTCCCGCAATGTCCGTTTGAAATAAATGGTCGAAATTCACGAACTGCCGCGGCGCGGCGCGTTCTATTCAGGCCATTATATATATATATATAATATATATATTATATATTTCGTCGATTTCCTTTTAAAACGTATTTTATAAATCGTTTTAAATTCGTTTCAAAACAATTTCAACTTCCTTTTCAATTCAAATCAAAATTGAATTCTTCTTTATAAATTCGTTTTAAAATTCATTTCTATTCAATTGAAATTTCAATTCAATTTGAATTCATTTCAATTCGCTTTCAAATCAATTTGAATTCGTTTTCAGTTCAATTCATTTCGAAATCGTTTTCAATTCAATTCATTTCGAAATCGTTTTCAATTCAATTCATTTCGAAATCGTTTTCAATTCAATTCATTTCGAAATCGTTTTCAATTCAATTCATTTCGAAATCGTTTTCAATTCAATTCATTTCGAAATCGTTTTCAATTCAATTCATTTCGAAATCGTTTTCAATTCAATTCATTTCGAAATCGTTTTCAATTCAATTCATTTCGAAATCGTTTTCAATTCAATTCATTTCGAAATCGTTTTCAATTCAATTCCTTTCGAAATCGAATAAAATCGATATAAATATCGTTCACGTCGAAATAACGCATCTCTAATCAACACGGCTTTATATTTTTCAAAACTCTTTTATTCTATCCAACAAATGAATATTTATCCCCTTCAACACATGAATCTATATCGCTTTCAACACACGACTAATCTCAACACATGAGTACTGTCAACACCTCACTATTTTTGTTATGTAAAATATTTTATAAAATTATGGTATCTATCGTTTGATTTTTAATTAGACTTCTACTGAGAAGTAGTTCTAATTTTTAAATATGATAAAGATGTAAATTTTATTATATAAAATATTTCACTCAACACCTGAACATCGTCAACACATGACTATTTTTATATTCAACACATGAATTTTCTTTTCTAATATTCATTATTTTCCCGATTGGAATGAGGCCCAATCAATCACCATATAACGTTAATTATATGGATTCCATACAACACATGTATATAATAGCATTGAAAAATAATCAATCATCAACCAAAGTGCACTACACTGTATAAGCATCAAATATAGATATCTGACGCTTATAACAGCCTGTCAATCAATCGATCGACATATTTAATCAATCAGGATGAGTGAACTTCAAATTTCATCCCAACACCCGTGTGGGGTTTCAAACAATCAAACACAGATTTTATTTGTGCAGTTGGGCGACGTGTAAAATTTATCGACCCAATCGATATCAGTCAAATCAGTGTATATAAACAAATCGGCCGATTTGTTTATAAATATTCATTTATTCACTTTCACGTTAAAAATTATATTTTTAACGATAAACATTTTATTTTAACACTTGAATTTCTATTCAGTTCATTTATTCAATAAAATGATATTTTTATTTTTCTAACTTATTTTAGAAAATTTCGGCGGCATAACGGCACGATACTAGAAACGGGACAAGGCCTAGCCTTATCCCCGGTCTAGTGAAGGCCCACGCCATTCACACATCAATCAAATCCATTCAATTCATCAAACAATTCAATTTAAACCCAACAAACTAACCAACGACTCAACCAAACAATTTAACAAACAAGCCATCCATGGTCTGTGGATGACGGGTGTCGGGTGCTACTAAGCACCGTCTGCATCCTAGTATATATATATATAACTAGAAAAAGAAATTTAGAGTGAGAAGTTCTCACCGATAGCTATCCAATCATCTTGATTCTTCTTTTAAAGAAATCTTCTTCGTTATCCCATCTTCGTCATCTTCGTTGCCCGTAGTCACTATATATATAAAAATCACACATTTTTATATTTCGATGTCTTTAAAATAAAAATCACATTTTTATTTATTCACTTTCAATTTAAAAATCATATTTCTATAATCACTTCATATATTTAAAATTCGAATTTTTACTATGCTATTCCATATATAAAAATCATATTTTTATTTCTCTATTTTCTATATAAAGATCTCGCCTTTTTACATAAAAAGATTTTAGCTTTTCAAATATAAAGATTGAACTTTTTCTAATTTAAAGATTTCGCCTTTATAAAAATATAGATTTCATCATTATAAAAATCATCACTTTACTTCAACGTATATAAAATAAAAATCAGATTTTTATTTCGCTACATATACAAAGATGATATTTTTATATTCTCTATCCTATAAAGGTTATATTTTTAATACTTTAAAAATATAAAAATCATATTTTTAATATTTCTATATAGTAAAGATTATATTTTTAATACTTTAAAAATATAAAAATCATATTTTTAATATTTCTATATAGTAAAGATTATATTTTTAATACTTTAAAAATATAAAAATCATATTTTTATCACTTTAAAAATATAAAGATCATACCTTTTACCAAATAAAAATCCTATCTTTTCACCTTTCAAAATACGACCTTTTAAAGCTCTAATCTTTTTCCATTTAAATTTCAAACCTTTTCTATTTTAAATTCTTTTTAAAATCAGTTTTAAATTACTCTTTAAAATCAGTTTTAAATTACTCTTTAAAATCAGTTTTAAATTCACTAAAAATCAGTTTTTAAAATCAATAAAAATCAGTTTTAAAACCCTTTTAAAATTAGAATTTCAGAATTGAAAAAAATAAAAATAAAATAAAGTAAAGTAAAAAAAAAAGAAAAAAACTTACTGCATCGAAGAAAAGGGGGGGTCTTCACTGCGTCGGAGGGGTGTGCTCGCGGGTCCGTTCAGGTTGCTCTCCGGTGAGGTGCTCGGTTGCGTCGGCGACTGGGGAGGAGAGGGGCTTCGGGTTTGCATTCGTGAGATGGAGCGAGGAGGAGATAGAGGGGAAGAGGAGGGGAGCGGTGGAGGGAGGGAGGCCGGATGCCGATCGTGGGCGGTGATAATCGCGATGCGCGATTTAGGTAATTAGGTTTTTTTTTCCTTTTTTTTTTTCTGATCGCTTGGATTTTTTTAAAGGGGGGGGAAGAGGTATAAGGGGAAGAGACCTTCTTTTTTATTTTATTTTATTTAATTCGAAAAACTTGACTTTTACATAAGAACTCAAAACGAGGCCCACCGCCTGTCGCCCATAGCGTTTTACCCCCATTCCGAACACAATGGGATATGTATCGCAAGCTGATTTGACCGTTTCGATTAGTTTCCGTTGAATTTACATTTAAATCACTATATTGAATTTTAAACGTACATTTCAAGTTACCGGGGTCACATACGAACTTTATAAATTCCATAAAAATATTTTCTAGCTTCGTATTGACGATACGGTCCTAACAAAACTAGTTTCGTCGAATTCTGAGACCGTTAGAAAATTGGCCAATTTCCAGTCGATTAAAATCAACTGAAATGGTCAAAACACGTTTTCCTTCGCCACGCTCACATACTGATTCAGAAAATTATGAAATTTGGAACCTAGCAATAACTCGACATCACGGACCCAACAAAACTGGTTTCGTCGAAATCCGAGGTCGTTTGCAAAATGTCCATTTTTAAGGGCCTGAATTCCATAGCGACTATTCAGAATTTTCAATTGGACATATCTTTTGATTCTCGCTACGAAATTTTAATCTTTCGGATTCGTTGGAAAGATATTATCAATTAGATCCTAATGTTTTTGGTTTCACTAAAATCCGGATTGTTTTGCACCCGGTACATTCAATTGAAGTTTGAAATCGAATTATCGAACTACCGCGCCATTTTCAATTCTATTTATAATTATATATAATTATTTATATTCTATCGACGACGTATATAATATATACGTCGAATTCTATTCAAAATAAATTTCCTCGACAATATTTAAAATAATCCATTTTAATTGTTCGAAATTCGCTAAAATTGCCAAAATAAAAATTTTAAAATGGCCCAGATTTTCGGGTTATTACAATCTCCCCCACTTAAAACTTTTCGTCCCCGAAAAGGAACAAAAGTCGAAAGTGGTTTGATTATTCGACTCTACGTTCGATCTGGCTTCCATTCTCCAACTCTTTAGTTTCTAAGAATTTTCAAAATTTCAAAAATTTGGGTAACACCCTAAATTTTCGAAAAATTTCGCCATAACCTCCCCTGCACCGGGAGCATCGGGGAATTTCAAATAGCTTCCCCGGTCCTTCAGATCTCAAAATGAAAAAGAAAAAGCCAAGCGGCTAGCCAATAGGCTCACAAAATCATCATCACCCAAACAAAACAGGAAATTATGTAGTAAACATGTACCTATTTGTCGGGCAAACAAATTTTATTCTTCGGCTCTAGCCTCCTTGCTATGACCTGTTCAATGTAAGTATATGTATATGCAAGCAAATGCGATTAATTTTCAATACAATTCAATATTTGGTTATATTAGGCATAATGATTCAAAATTAGCAAACAACTAAACAAACAACACAAACATCAATCAATTAGTGAATTAGAGTTTCAAATTCATAATTTTG
Source organism: Allium sativum (assembly GCA_030737875.1). Lineage (NCBI taxonomy): Eukaryota > Viridiplantae > Streptophyta > Magnoliopsida > Asparagales > Amaryllidaceae > Allium > Allium sativum. Next base: position 41,379 of record JASFAX010000785.1, on the reverse strand, counting down.
ATATATATACTGAAAATCTTGTTTTTGATGCCAATTCACAACAATAAATCTATCTATATAAGTTTTGGTTCTCACACCAGCCTAATGGAAATATATAGAAATCACACCTTCGAAGCACGAACATAAATTTTGGTGATGGAGCTCCATCATCAAAATCATCTCCGAGCGACTAGAGTGTAATTCTATATCTATCCAGTATATTAAAACTTCGACTATACGTTCATGACGCGTATACGTGAAATCTATATATACTCGATTGTCCATATTGAAAATAAATAAATAATCAAATACGTATAAAGCGATTTAAATTTTCAAAACAAAATTGCTTTCATTTGAAAAATATACTCTTCACACTCGTTCTAGGATACTACTGATCCTATCTCTAACGAGTCATTCTAATTGGATATTGCTAATCCAATATCTGATGAATTCTTTCGTATGGTTCTAATGTGTCTTGTTCTTGAGCTCTGTAAACCAAAGCTCTGATACCAAATGAAGCGACCCGAAACTTCCCCGGCCTCCGAAGAGATGAGAAAGAACGAATTACTTTGAGGACAAGACAAATCAGAACACAAACAGAAGAACATTTCACTGATATTACAACGATGCATCAGATTACAAGAATATACAGAGTATAAATGAATATTACACAGAAATATCAGAGATTTAAATAAATTACATAGCAGCGGAAAAATATGCAAAACACAACTAGAAGTGATACACGGATACAGAGCTTTCCGAGCATCGTTCCAGCTGTATATCAGGAACCTGTGAATATAAATCTGCAAAACCAAAACTGCTAGCTGCCCGTGCGGAAAATAGGGGCACCCAGAGTTTAGGTTGAAACAATAAACTCCAGGTCAGTTATGTGACTGGTGTGAGAACTAAAACAGTTATTAATATTGGTTTTAAAGTTAGGTAAATCAAGGGACCACGCCGTATAACACGGAACGGGTTTCCTCCCAAGAATACCAGTGCATAAAACAACAGCGCAATGCTAAATAAAGAAAAATGATGCTGTTATAAGACCCAGGTCCCATCACACAATGCAACGCAAGCCGGAGGATAGGGTTTTTACCTTATAACAGCCAAAGCATGCTTGATACGTTTAAAACACATTATTTGATACTATTATAGGTGTATAGTGTCAAAACAATTTCAAATCATAAATATCAATCATAGGCGGCATGGGTACCATCTATCATGTCGCCATACTAGTTCTACAATTAAAACCGCAATATCACGTATTGGAAATTGGATTCCGTCATGAGCCGAGGCAAGGGGCAAGCTCCTCTCCGCGTTCGAGACACTCTAGCAAATGCCTCGGGACCGCACACAGCAATCCCCTGGATCCTCCAAGGTCGGTCCTCTCTTACTTTTGAGGATTGGCAATTCCTGAACACACGTTTCCCGGTCCTTACAGACCTATATCCGAGGCGCCTCGTATCCAACAACCACACAGGTGAAAAGTATATAAATGTCAGGGCTGGTAGGTCACTGACACCACCCTAGCTAGAAAGAAACGTCATGCACTCCTTGGGTCCGTCTCCCGTTTTTGACTCATACCGAGGTGTGAGGCTCGCGAATTCACGTTATACACAAAGCTTCGCCACACAGGCCGTGCTTTGATCATCAACCACAAGACTTTGCTTTTCAACAAAAGCCCTGATCAATTGCCACTTACGCATGCCACGTTGGCAATTCACTACATGCGACTGATGTCCATCGATATACCACCCCTGAGCTCGTACGTCTCAGAGAAGGGCGTTAAGCAAGAGAATAAATTCTCCGCCGCCAAACAGAGGTATATTTAATAGAGATCAATTAACACAGAATAAAATCCAATGTCAGACACACAATCCATTTACAAGTTCGTTCTGGGTCTGAACGAAACCGGAGGCACTTTCCTCGCATATCCATCCATCTCCAAGTACGTCTGGACGATCACCAACTGATTCCCTCATCCTGGGTGTACAGCCCAATCAAGATCATCAGTAATCACCCAAACGATGTGAAGACTTCCGGTCTTCAACCACCGTCTTCATCTTCGACATCTCGTCGAATCGGTTATTCAGAATGGGTATAAACCCGGCCTTTCTGAATAACCCACGTATATGATAAACAAATGTTACACAAACACAACAAACGCCTCATTCCAATTCAGAATATTCTTTTATTCACAAAATCACATTCTTAGGGAAATGTTCCCATTAATTTTATCCAAGATAAATTCTTCTAAATTTATTCTTTAATCCTCCTTTGGATATCATTTCAAACTAGTCGGGATTAACGAACCACACCGAAGTAATTATTTATTTTATTTCCCAATCCCAACCTATATCCCATAGAGAAAAACTGGTGATACTCCATTCCTAACACCACGGTGTTATCGGTAAAATTAATTACCATTTCACGTTCAAATCTAATTAAAGATTTAACTATCGCTTTGGAGCAAAACTGGTGGTACTCCACTCTCGATCACTTTTCAGATTTGATAATTTAAATTATCAATTCACTTTTCAATCTAATTAAAGATTCATTAAAACTCCACTTAGTTTTAATCTTTTCAAAAATCAATATCCTGCCTTTAACTGGGTTAAAGAACCAATGTCATCAAAAACACGATTCACGAAAAACCAAATCACATTTGATATTAAATACAAGGCTCTGAATAGAAAATATATCGGCTTATATTCAATATCAAATTCTGAAACCAACAAATATCGTATTGGAAATAACGATATAAAATATCTTTCAAATCCCCATAACAATATTTGTATAGTCACGAAATCCAACATCGAAATATCCCAAAGATAATTTCGATTCAGCTCCAGTCCAATCCACGTATTGGAAATTATCGATTATTTTCAAAATCACTTTCAAATTCAATTTATTTATTTTAAAAATAAATTGATTTCAATTCTAGTTCAAAACTAGTTCATTTCGATAAAAATCTATTTTTATCTTTTCAAATGTGGAATTTTCCAGCCTAAATCTTTCCAATTCACATATTATAATTTTACACAAATTATAGATATTTTTAATAATTTTATCAAGGCCCGTACAGTCGATTTCCATCAACGGCCATCGAACTGCACTTACAGCGACCTTTTTCGAATTTGATTTGGACATAATTCCAAATCCAACCGTTAGATTTCAAATTTCTAATATTCATTGGAAAGCTCTTTTCGATACGAACCCAACGGTTCCGGTTTTAGGAGAATCCGACGGTCGGATCTCCCGCAATGTCCGTTTGAAATAAATGGTCGAAATTCACGAACTGCCGCGGCGCGGCGCGTTCTATTCAGGCCATTATATATATAATATATATATTATATATTTCGTCGATTTCCTTTTAAAACGTATTTTATAAATCGTTTTAAATTCGTTTCAAAACAATTTCAACTTCCTTTTCAATTCAAATCAAAATTGAATTCTTCTTTATAAATTCGTTTTAAAATTCATTTCTATTCAATTCAAATTTCAATTCAATTTGAATTCATTTCAATTCGCTTTCAAATCAATTTGAATTCGTTTTCAATTCATTTCGAAATCGTTTTCAATTCAATTCATTTCGAAATCGTTTTCAATTCAATTCATTTCGAAATCGTTTTCAATTCAATTCATTTCGAAATCGTTTTCAATTCAATTCATTTCGAAATCGTTTTCAATTCAATTCATTTCGAAATCGTTTTCAATTCAATTCATTTCGAAATCGTTTTCAATTCAATTCATTTCGAAATCGTTTTCAATTCAATTCATTTCGAAATTGTTTTCAATTCAATTCATTTCGAAATCGTTTTCAATTCAATTCCTTTCGAAATCGAATAAAATCGATATAAATATCGTTCACGTCGAAATAACGCATCTCTAATCAACACGGCTTTATATTTTTCAAAACTCTTTTATTCTATCCAACAAATGAATATTTATCCCCTTCAACACATGAATCTATATCGCTTTCAACACACGACTAATCTCAACACATGAGTACTGTCAACACCTCACTATTTTTGTTATCTAAAATATTTTATAAAATTATGGTATCTATCGTTTGATTTTTAATTACACTTCTACTGAGAAGTAGTTCTAATTTTTAAATATGATAAAGATGTAAATTTTATTATATAAAATATTTCACTCAACACCTGAACATCGTCAACACATGACTATTTTTATATTCAACACATGAATTTTCTTTTCTAATATTCATTATTTTCCCGATTGGAATGAGGCCCAATCAATCACCATATAACGTTAATTATATGGATTCCATACAACACATGTATATAATAGCATTGAAAAATAATCAATCATCAACCAAAGTGCACTACACTGTATAAGCATCAAATATAGATATCTGACGCTTATAACAGCCTGTCAATCAATCGATCGACATATTTAATCAATCAGGATGAGTGAACTTCAAATTTCATCCCAACACCCGTGTGGGGTTTCAAACAATCAAACACAGATTTTATTTGTGCAGTTGGGCGACGTGTAAAATTTATCGACCCAATCGATATCAGTCAAATCAGTGTATATAAACAAATCGGCCGATTTGTTTATAAATATTCATTTATTCACTTTCACGTTAAAAATTATATTTTTAACGATAAACATTTTATTTTAACACTTGAATTTCTATTCAGTTCATTTATTCAATAAAATGATATTTTTATTTTTCTAACTTATTTTAGAAAATTTCGGCGGCATAACGGCACGATACTAGAAACGGGACAAGGCCTAGCCTTATCCCCGGTCTAGTGAAGGCCCACGCCATTCACACATCAATCAAATCCATTCAATTCATCAAACAATTCAATTTAAACCCAACAAACTAACCAACGACTCAACCAAACAATTTAACAAACAAGCCATCCATGGTCTGTGGATGACGGGTGTCGGGTGCTACTAAGCACCGTCTGCATCCTAGTATATATATATATATAACTAGAAAAAGAAATTTAGAGTGAGAAGTTCTCACCGATAGCTATCCAATCATCTTGATTCTTCTTTTAAAGAAATCTTCTTCGTTATCCCATCTTCGTCATCTTCGTTGCCCGTAGTCACTATATATATAAAAATCACACATTTTTATATTTCGATGTCTTTAAAATAAAAATCACATTTTTATTTATTCACTTTCAATTTAAAAATCATATTTCTATAATCACTTCATATATTTAAAAATCGAATTTTTACTATGCTATTCCATATATAAAAATCATATTTTTATTTCTCTATTTTCTATATAAAGATCTCGCCTTTTTACATAAAAAGATTTTAGCTTTTCAAATATAAAGATTGAACTTTTTCTAATTTAAAGATTTCGCCTTTATAAAAATATAGATTTCATCATTATAAAAATCATCACTTTACTTCAACGTATATAAAATAAAAATCAGATTTTTATTTCGCTACATATACAAAGATGATATTTTTATATTCTCTATCCTATAAAGGTTATATTTTTAATACTTTAAAAATATAAAAATCATATTTTTAATATTTCTATATAGTAAAGATTATATTTTTAACACTTTAAAAATATAAATATCATATTTTTAATATTTCTATATAGTAAAGATTATATTTTTAATACTTTAAAAATATAAAAATCATATTTTTATCACTTTAAAAATATAAAGATCATACCTTTTACCAAATAAAAATCCTATCTTTTCACCTTTCAAAATACGACCTTTTAAAGCTCTAATCTTTTTCCATTTAAATTTCAAACCTTTTCTATTTTAAATTCTTTTTAAAATCAGTTTTAAATTACTCTTTAAAATCAGTTTTAAATTACTCTTTAAAATCAGTTTTAAATTCACTAAAAATCAGTTTTTAAAATCAATAAAAATCAGTTTTAAAACCCTTTTAAAATTAGAATTTCAGAATTGAAAAAAATAAAAATAAAGTAAAGTAAAAAAAAGAAAAGAAAAAAACTTACTGCATCGAAGAAAAGGGGGGGTCTTCACTGCGTCGGAGGGGTGTGCTCGCGGGTCCGTTCAGGTTGCTCTCCGGTGAGGTGCTCGGTTGCGTCGGCGACTGGGGAGGAGAGGGGCTTCGGGTTTGCATTCGTGAGATGGAGCGAGGAGGAGATAGAGGGGAAGAGGAGGGGAGCGGTGGAGGGAGGGAGGCCGGATGCCGATCGTGGGCGGTGATAATCGCGATGCGCGATTTAGGTAATTAGGTTTTTTTTTTCTGATCGCTTGGATTTTTTTAAAGGGGGGGGCCAGAGGTATAAGGGGAAGAGACCTTCTTTTTTTTTATTATTTTATTTAATTCGAAAAAGTTGACTTTTACATAAGAACTCGAAACGAGGCCCACCGCCTGTCGCCCATAGCGTTTTACCCCCATTCCGAACACAATGGGATATGTATCGCAAGCTGATTTGACCGTTTCGATTAGTTTCCGTTGAATTTACATTTAAATCACTATATTGAATTTTAAACGTACATTTCAAGTTACCGGGGTCACATACGAACTTTATAAATTCCATAAAAATATTTTCTAGCTTCGTATTGATGATACGGTCCTAACAAAACTAGTTTCGTCGAATTCTGAGACCGTTAGAAAAATGGCCAATTTCCAGTCGATTAAAATCAACTGAAATGGTCAAAACACGTTTTCCTTCGCCACGCTCACATACTGATTCAGAAAATTATGAAATTTGGAACCTAGCAATAACTCGACATCACGAACCCAACAAAACTGGTTTCGTCGAAATCCGAGGTCGTTTGCAAAATGTCCATTTTTAAGGGCCTGAATTCCATAGCGACTATTCAGAATTTTCAATTGGACATATCTTTTGATTCTCGCTACGAAATTTTAATCTTTCGGATTCGTTGGAAAGATATTATCAATTAGATCCTAATGTTTTTGGTTTCACTAAAATCCGGATTGTTTTGCACCCGGTACATTCAATTGAAGTTTGAAATCGAATTATCGAACTACCGCGCCATTTTCAATTCTATTTATAATTATATATAATTATTTATATTCTATCGACGACGTATATAATATATACGTCGAATTCTATTCAAAATAAATTTCCTCGACAATATTTAAAATAATCCATTTTAAATGTTCGAAATTCGCTAAAATTGCCAAAATAAAAATTTTAAACTGGCCCAGATTTTCGGGTTATTACAGTAATGCTTTGTGATGTCCTGAGATAGCCATGTACGTTTAGATCCATAAATTTTGATGTAATCTTCATACAAGTTCTCATCTTTATTTTATTTTATTTCTTGAAAGTCTGGATCTTTATTTTTAATACATAAAATAAATAAAGTGAAAGTTTGGATCATTTATTTTGATTCATGAAAACTTGATACCAAAATTATATGTTGTTATTGTATGTGTTGACATGAAAACTTGACGCCAGATTTTATTGTATTATCGTAATTTTAGAGCGTTCATGAAAGTAGAAAAATTATCATATTTTTAGAGCGTTTATGAAAGTAGAAAAATTATCATATTTTTAGAGCGTTCATGAAAGTAGAAAAATTATCATACTTTTATAGCGTTCATGAAAGTAGAAAAATTATCATATTTTTAGAGCGTTCATGAAAGTAGAAAAATTATCATATTTTTAGCATATTCATGAAATTAGAATAATAAACATATTTTTGGCGTCTTAGTAGAAATATGAAATTAAGATTATTTTTACCGTTTATGTAGAAATATGAAAATAATCACATTTTGGAAGGCATGAAAATGCATATGAAAATAATCAGATAATCATGAACTGTAACGAGTAGATTTTACCCGGACTTAATCGATCCCAAAATCGACCAAGACCGTTCAAATCCCGTATACGTTAACTTTGAGAATACAATACATTATAACAAATAAAAATAGACTTTTACATCATAATAACGTAACATCAGAGTACAGAATATTAGAGTACATCGATAAAATACAACGGATGGTAAATTACAATAAATTTTATACATTACACAGCGAAAGACTTTCTGTGCTTTGAATTACATTCTAAAAATGTAACTCTTTTATTTCTTTAATTACATTATAAAAATGTAATTTTTCTATTACATGATAAATGTAATATTCTTCTTTCATTCTTTATTTACATTGAAAGAAATGCAATCTTTTTTTTATTTCATTTCTAATTACATTGAAAAATGTAATATTTTCTTTTCATTTCTAATTACATTGAAAATGTAATTTTAAAATCTATTCTTTTTATCGCATCTTAAATGTAAATAGAGATGTGACTTTTAATCTTATGTTTTTATTTACATCTAAAACGTAAATAAAATGTCACTTTTTAATTCTACTCTTTTTATTGTCCCTAGAATGACAATAAAAATATAACTTTTGATTCTAATCTTTTTATTGTCTCTAATTTGACAATAAAAAAAAACATACGTTAAATTTTTTCTTTTTGATTACATCTAATATGTAAGTCCAAAATGTCACTTTATTTCTATGTTTTTATTTACATCTAAGATGTAAATAAAAATGTAACATCTTCGATTCATGTTTTTATTTACATCTAACATGTAAATATAAATGTACCTTTTATAATCATGTTTTTATTTGCAAATAAAATTGTACTTTTAAATTTCATGTCTTTTATTCACATCTAGAATGCGAATGAAATATTCTTTATACATTCATGTCTCTCTAATATCATATAAAAGAATATTTTATGTTAACATTCCTAACCTTTCATATTAACATAAAAAGGATATTTTTATGTTAAATCAATTCTAACACTTCAACAAAAACAAATATAAAGGATAACTTTGTTTTTGTTGACAATTCTATTTCTACAAAAACATATAAAAGTGATATATTTGTTTTGTCGACCACTTTAATTCGACAAAACATATAAAGGTGATATTTTTGTTTTGTCGACCACTCTAATTCTACAAAAAATATAAAGGTGATATTTTTGTTTTGTCGACAACTCTAATTCAACAAAACAAATAAAAAGTGATATTTTAATCAACTCAACATTTTATAACTAAAATGTTATTTTTATAAATCTAAACATTTTATAACTAGATTGTTATTCTTATCAATCTTAACATTTATAACTAAAATGTTATTTTCTCCAGTCTTAATATTTTATAACTAAAATGTTATTTTCTTCAATCTTAACATTTTATAACTAAAATGTTATTTTTCTCCGATCTTAACATTTTATAACTAAAATGTTATTTTTATTCAGTCTTAACATTTTATAACTAAAATGTTATCTTTATTCAAAAATAACATTTTATATCAGGAAGATCTAAAAAAATGTTTTGCTTAAAGTTAAATTGATTAACTATAAAATCTCTCCAATCTAAACTAATGTTAACGCTAATTAAGCATTTCGTCCAGACATAAAATGCGAAGTCACAGCTGCAAAATAAATGATAATAGTCTTCATCAGCATCACCGCAGAAAACACATCCTCCATCAATATTCATTCCTTTGAACCGCAATCTGCAGATTGTGTTCAATCTATCGTGTATTATCGTCCACATGTGTATCTTTACTTTGGTAGGCGCATTTTTAAAACTCCACATACACTCAAAACCCTGCCATCTTCTTCCCGCAAAATTCATCATCTTACATAAACTGCTTACTTTAAAAGGCTTACTACTTCCTTCCAACATCCATTGAAAAACATCCTCCTGAACATCATCTAAAGTTACATTCTCAATTAACTTAAGCTAGCAACACAATTGTGATAAAGCCCTTCCTGCCACCACTCTACAAAAAGACATATTCCACTTAAACTCAACAGGCTCCATAGAGTACATTTCCCTGAGCGTGTAATGTTTATTGCAAGCAATGCTAAACAGACCATCAAATTCAGACTTCAGTGGAATAGGTATAAGCCAAACATCATGCCAAAAAGAAATTCGACGCCCATTCTTAACTGTAATTCTAGTACCAAGCTTAATCCAATGTATATTACTTATAACTCCTCGCCAAAAAGGTGAGTACCTTGAAAAGTCTGCATTCCAATCAAATCTGCCTTCATAACAAGTGTTAATGATCCATTCTTTCCACATCAGCATCTTATCACTAAGCATTACCCACAGCCATTTGCATAAAAAGCGGAATTCATATTCCTTAAGTTTAACACCCCCAAACCTCGTTGATCCTTTGATTTACACACCTGATGCCATGACACAAGACAACAAACCTTCTTTGTTTCTTTAGAACCAGTCCAGAAGAAATAACGACGAATAGCTTCAATCCTTTCAATAACCCAAATAGGACATTTGTAAAAAGATAGCCAATATAAAGGGATATAACATAGCACCGAGTTCACTAACACTAGCCTTCCTGCTTTAGAAAAACAGTTACCCTTCCATCTTACAAGCCTCCTATCAACTTTATCGATCAACGCCAACCAGTCCCGCTTTAACAATCTCTTCAGGAGAATGCAAGCACCAAGATAAGTAAGAGGAAACATTTCAGCCTTACAATTGAGCAGTGTAGCGCAATTCCTGTTCAAATCAATGCTACAACCCAAAGTGTAAACACTGCTCTTATGAAAGTTAATTTTCAAACAAGATAAACTTTCAAAAGCATAAAGCAAAATTTTTAAAGAGGTAATATACTTGCATTCTGGGTTACTGAAGATAATAGTATCGTCATCATATTGTAAAGAATTAAAACCACCAATAATGTGCTCACTACCAAAACTTTGAATGATGCCATTAGCGCTAGCTACCTGAAGAATTCTACAAAAGACATCCGCCGCTAAGTCAAACAACAGGGGAGAGATAGGGTCCCCCTGTCTCAATCCTCTCTTTGAAGCTATGGTAGCACCAGCAATCCAATTTACACAAATATTATATCTACTAGACGATATACTGCAAATCCAATGTACCCATCTTTCAGAAAAATTCCTTGCTTTTAGTAAATCCAGCACAAATCTCCAATCAACTGTGCCAAAAGCTTTGGAAAAATCTAACTTGATAATAGCACAAGGAACATTATGCCTATCGCAATGAGAAATGACTTCCTAAACAAGCACAGCGCCATCCAAAATAAATCTTCCTTTAATAAAAGCAGTCTGAGATTTATCAATTAATAAATCCAATTTCTCCTTCAATCTATTGGCTAGGACCTTAGTAATAAGTTTGAAGCTACTATTCAAAAGACTAATTGGTCGGAAATCTGCAGTAGTGACAATACCCTCTATTTTAGGAATAAAACTACATTAGCATGTCCCAAAATCTCCAGTCTCAAATTACCATTATAAAATTATTTGAAAATATTCGGAATGTCGTTCTTTATCAAATTCAAATATTTCTTGTAAAAAAATTAGGAAACCCATCAGGAGCTAGAGCTTTGTCCCCAGGCATCTCATTCAAAGCCGAAGTAATTTCTTCTTCAGTAAATTCAAAATCAATGCCAGTAAGATCTACACTAAAAGGGTACAAACTATTCCAATCAATGGAAATTCTTCGTTCATTACGTTGCCCGAAAATACTCCTGTAATATTCAGTAAAAGCATCATTAATTTCTGCTGATCACAAATCTCTTCATCATCCTTCCAAATACTACATATCGTATTTGTTCTTCTTCTGCCATTTGCAACTTTATGAAAATAGCTCGTGTTACTATCAGCCAGTTTCAACCATTGTGCTCTAGAGCATTGTTTCCAAACAAATTCCTCCTGATCCATCACTGTAATAAGCTCTTTTTCTTTACTCTTCAACAAAGCCCTCTCAACATCATCTAAACTCCTAGTCTCTTCTAAAATATTCAGCTCCGAAATATCATTTTCCAGTCTTTGCTACTTAATTCTGATGTTACCAAAGACTTCTCTATTCCATATGGATAAAAATCTATGTAGCAACCTCATTTTTCTATAGAAATTACTAGCTACATCCCGATAATTACGAATTTCCAACCATTTCCGTTGAAGTAGCTCATCAAAATTTGGCTCAACACACCACATATTTTCAAATTGAAAAAACAAAAACCACAGGGCAATGATCAGAAACAAGAGAAGTTAAGCCTTTCTGCATAGAAAGAGGATGCAAGTCTTCAAAATCAGAGTTAATCAAAAATCGATCCAATCTAACTAGCGTAGGAGGAGTCCTACCATCATTCCACGTGTATTTTCTATTATGCATTGGTAAATCAATGAGACCACAATCACCAAAAAAATCACTAAAATCTTCCATATCCCCAATCCCATTAGCCTTCAAAGTGTTTCTCTCAGACGAAAATCTAGTAACATTAAAGTCTCCTCCGATAAGCCATGGACCATACATAAGACTATGAAAATCAATTCCTTCCTTCCGTAACACTCTTCTTTCATTTCTAGTGTTGGGATCGTATACATTGGAAAAGAAATATAGTACTTTTGTAACTTTACATCTAAGAGCCACATGCAAACAAAAACTCTGCTTAATCTCTTCTCCAAAGCCCACGAATTACTACTCCAGCCAGTAAAAATACCTCCAGCACTCCCCACAACAGGGATAAAACACCATTCATCAATCACCCCCAACCCAAACATTTAAAAATATTTACACCAGGTTGGTTAAGTTTTGTTTCTTGCAGCATAATAATATCCGGTTTAATAGACTTTAAGTAATTCCTAACCCTAAGACACTTATTAAAAGTTCCTAGGCCTCTAACATTCCATGTTACAATGATCATGATGGAACATTAGCTCTCTCTACTTCTTTATTCTTTATATCATTAATTACATTTTCATTCAAGATAAAACCGGAACTACTAGCAAGTGCATGCAATTGAACACTAGACAAAGAATTAAGAATAGCAGGAATGAAAATGCTACCTGCCGCTGGATGACCCATTCCTCTAGCACTTCGTCGAAGTGTAACAATGCCCTCCTAGTCCATTGCACGCTTACCCTTCCTTTTGGTTGTTGAGCAATCCCCAGTGCTAGATTGAGGAAGAGCCATGTTGCCAGCCATGTTGATATCTTGCGAGCAATTCTCCATAACTTGTTCTTCCACATCAACAACAGCATCTTCATTAGCAACCACATTGATATCTTCACCGCAATGTAGATCATTCAACCATATACCTTCATCATTATGAATAGAGACAATACCACCAGCAATCGTGCCAACCCCCAGAATGTTGCCCCTTGCATCAACTTTGACAGCAACTCCATCATCATAATGAACTACGAAATTTGAAACCTCTCTTTTATTAGCAACCTCCATAACGTTATTAACACCACCTTCACCGCCTAAGTAAACCTCACCACCTTCACCACCCAAATTTGCATCAGAATTAGCTGAAGAAATGACAATGGGATCACTAGCACCACCTTTGTTCAGTGTAACATGCGGAACAACAACATCAACTTTTTCTTTACTAGCAAGAACTTTGAGTTTACCATCTTCTCCTTTAGAAAAAACCTTCTTTTTATTCTCAGCCACATAAATATTAAGGGGGAGTCTTCCTCACACCTTTGAATCTGCACTTCATGCAAAGATTCTTCAACTGGGACAAAATAAAAGGTGGTAAACTAACATCAACATCCTTCGTCAGCATTACCCTTAAACAAGTATAATCCACCGTATGAAATGTCCGATATTGAAGCCTCTCAACATATCCCACTTCAGCCAAAGCAACTCTGATCACATCCAAATACCGGCATACAACCGGAATATTCCTCAACAAAACCCAACACGTTTCCTTCTTTTTAGATATACATCCAAATTTTGAGTTCCACCTCCTCAACCTAAGAACACCCTCGTATTGCATAATAGTGAAAGAGAAGTTATCAGACAACAAAGCATTAGGGAATGGAACAATAAAATCATCACTATATCGTTTGACATTCCAATCCCATAAAGATACGCTCTTACCAAAAGTTTCCTTCAACAGTTGCTCGATCCGAGAAATCGAGAAGGATCCGCGATCGATTGAAATCACAACCATCGATCTAGCCCAGCTAAATGATTTAGGAAACGAATCAGAAGTTATGCGAGGCTGATTTGTGCTTGTTGCCATTTTTGGAGAGGAATTGCGGAAGGATTTGCAATTAAATCCTTTATGACCCGATTTTTGACATTTAAAACAAATAGTGGGATTTCTACAAAATCTTGCCCAATGATCTGTTGCTCCACAATTAAACAGCCATTTTTTGATTTGATATCACTGAGAATTTCATTATAGCTTTTTGGTAATCAAGGCGTCGGTTTTATGTATGGCTTTTTAATATTATTATTTGAAAACTACTTTACAGATGGCCGAAGGAGAACTTCCTTGAAAGTTGGATATGCACCTACTTTGTCAGTGTTACCAACTCTGCTGTCATTATGTGAAGAAGAATTATGTGAAGAGAAAGAGGATGCCAGAAAAGAAAATGCATTTTTGGAATTATCGATGAGGGAACGCCATGTAGAAGACCCATTTGTTTACCGTTTAATAAATTCTTTTTAATTTTGGGTACCCTTAATAAATTATTTAGAAACAGTTGTTTCTTGCATCTTATAACCGCATTACCAGTGTGAGAAATGTTAATACACTTACCATTACCTATGCTAATACATTGTTTACCTTTGTACTCCCTATATCCAAGATTAAGATTGTCAAATTCTTTGTCATGTGATTTGTAGCACCTGAATTGGGGTACCAATTGTCATCTTGAATATGCTCTACTCCAGCAACTTCAGATTGATTGCATTCTTTGTTACTGCCTTGTGTAGAATCATTCTGTGCCTGTGCAATGTTAGCATTAGGATTTGATCCCTTTTGACTGCTTTCAGTTTGGTTTGCAACACAATTTGTGTTGAATCGAAATAACATTTCCTTGCCATACGCCCAATCTTTTCGCAAATCTGACATTTTGGTTTATTATTGGCATTCCATTTACCTCTGCCTCTGCCACGATTCGGATAACCACCTCTCTGATTTGGGTTACCACCTCTGGTAAAACTTTGGCCTATATTTTTATTACTAACAACGTGGTTAAGTGGATAATCTGAATCTATAGCCCTTTTACTTGCAATCCTTGCTTCATGAGATAACAACATTGCATGCACTTCATCTAAACCTGGTGTGATTTTCTGAGATGTCACTACAGCCACAATGGCTTCATAATCATCATCAAGACCATTAAGTAAACACAATACATGATCTGATTCTTCAATATTGCTACCTATAGCTTTTAGCATGTCACATATATTTTTGACCTTATCCAAGATTTCTCTCATACTCATACTGTCTTTCTTGCAATTCCGTAACTGCCTCTTGTAAAACAGTGTCTTGGCAGATGATTTGTGTTGAAATTTATTTCTACAGCAGTCCATATTTCATATGCTATTTTACAGCCAATAAAATGAGATAATATACTTGGTTCTATTGAAGAAAGAAGCCAATCACTGATTAATCTTTCTTGTCTATGGTATTTAGTATAATCTTCATTGCTAAAAACATTATTTTGGTGCACCAGTTACAAATTTTGGAGGAATTGGAATTGTTCCATAAACATACCCTTCAAGTCCATATCCATGGATTGCGGTTTCGAATTGAAGCTTCCAAAGAAGATAGTTATTCTCATCCAATTTAATAGTGATGAGTTGGCCTTGTGGGCTAACAACAGTTTTAATCAACTATTCGGCTTTAGCGGCTTGAGATGTCCATATAGTTGCTGTAGAAGAGAAATTACTATCTTGTGCCCTAGCTGATCCAATATTGATAATATCAGAGAGCTCGGGTATGAAAAACAGTCTCTAGTCTTCTTACTTTGAATTGAGAATAGCAAGAATAGATTTGTGGTTTTGACAGACCTTTCTTGAAAGCTTTAAATGATGAATATGTTGAATTTGTTAAATTTAGGTGATACAAAATCACAAATATATGGGAAGTAAATATTTGGTTAATATGGAAATGCATGAATCAATTAATTGCACTTTCACGAGATGGAAAGAAATAAAGGGGACATTAATTTCTTCCATCTATGCTAAAGAAACGGATTGATTTACTTTCCATGTTTGCACAATTGTTGCTATGGTAATTTACCTCCATTATACTATTACCATATGTTGGTAATTTGATTGGTGAATCACATACATTTCATTGGCTATATATTGAGGGGAAGACTTTAGTGTAAACCCATCCTGGCTTGGAGCCAGTGATCCCCAATGGTGTCTCTTCTAGTTAAGCCCGTTTGAGGTTTTGATATGTAAACTCTTATTTTGTAATCTCTTGTATTCTCTCATATGAAATAAAATCTCTCTCTTTTGGACTGGACGTACACTATCTTATGGATGATAGTGGAACCAGTATAAATATTGTGTCTCTTTGTTTCTTCGTTATAGTTTTTTACTATTTATTTGATGTAATGGAATAATTGCCTATCAGATTAGATTGATGTTCAATTGGCAAATCTAGATTATGTTTATTGTGCTTCCGCATTCGCGCAATCTTCTCGCACAATAGATTGGTATCAGAGCAAGGCGATTTGTTTTAAATTGTGCATTAATTATTTCTATAAAGTTTGGTAGATTCAGCGGTGATTATGCTATTACTATTTTGGGAGAAAATGAGACTTTGGCGGAGAAGATTATGTTGAGAGAAAAGCGTTCCAGGATTGGAACTTTGATGTAATTTGAGCTTTGGATTCTTATTAAGGTGGAGTTATATGTTTGGTTCAGGAATGCGACTTTGTAGATAACATCTTGGAGAAATTGCTTAGAGGTGGTAGCGACCAAAGACGAACAGCTGGAGATGTTAGCGACCTTTCCAAGTATTTGAGAACTGTATAACTTCATGTTCAGTTGAGAAATGCTCGAATTGTATGAGATTTATGTGATAAAGAGTTTAGTGTGTTGAAGAGATCATTGGGTTTAGAAATTGTATCTGATGTAGCTGATTTTGGTGACGGATTTTGACGCCACGCAGACTTATCGACTTTTTTGATGCCGTCTTGGAGAGTTCAGTTCATAGAGCTGATTTTGGCGGATTTGGTGCCACTGTGAAACATGTCGATTTTGTGATGCCATCTTAAAGGAGGTGCTACATGTAGGTATGTGGAAGGAGATAAAATTTTGCTGCATACAGAGATTTGGATTTTGGCTCTGTATTTGAATTGATGATTGAGAGAAATATTTTTGGCCATGGTGATGTTGAGATTATTTTGGAATCTGCCTTTTTTTTCGATTTTGGATATTTGCAACATTTTGTTGGCGGGCGGGGACGTAGTCTGAGCTCGTTAGCATGATGTGATGGGGGGAAGCTTTGCTAGAACCTATTCGGCAAATATTCATTTTTTTTATCTCATTCTGAGATTTTGATTTAAGGTGGAGTTTTGCTGAAGAGTTTTATGTTGTGAAGAGAATTTGATTTGAGATGGGGTGTTGAAGATATGTGATTTTGCATCAAGCTGGAGTGTTAAATTTAGGTGATACAAAATCACAAATATATGGGAAGTAAATATTTGGTTAATATGGAAATGCATGAATCAATTAATTGCACTTTCACGAGATGGAAAGAAATAAAGGGGACATTAATTTCTTCCATCTATGCTAAAGAAACGGATTGATTTACTTTCATTGTTCGCACAATTGTTGCTATGGTAATTTACCTCCATTATACTATTACCATATGTTGGTAATTTGATTGGTGACTCACATACATTTCATTGGCTATATATTGAGGGGTTGACTTTAGTGTAAACCCATCCTGGTTTGGAGCCAGTGATCCCCAATGGTGTCTCTTCTAGTTAAGCTTATTCGAGGGTTTGAGTATGTAAACTCTTATTTTGTAATCTCTTGTAATTCTCTCTATTATGTAAAATAAAATCTCTCTCCTTTGGACTGGACGTACACTATCTCGATGATAGTGGAACCAGTATAAATATTGTGTCCCTCTTCGTTTCTCTGTTATAGTTATTTACTATTTTGTTGATGTAATAGAATAATTGCTTTTAGATCAGATTGATGTATAATTGGCAAATCTAGATCTTGTTTATTGTGCTTCCGCATTCGCGCAATCTTCTCGCATAACAGAATTACCTTGAGTTGTCGAAGATAAAACCTTGTTCTGAATGTTTTTGTAACAACCCAAGAATTCTGGACGCTTAAAAATATAAATTTAATTAAGAATTAATGTTGAAACAGATATTTATATTTATAATTTTGTATGTTTTGTGTAATTCAGCTAAAACAGTGTTTGTTTTGGAGAAACGGTTCGTCGTAAGTTGAAATATCAAAACGATTTGTAATTCAGTTGCTAGAAATGATCAGAATTTGAAATTAAATTATAATTAGATATTCATTTCAAATTTTTGTTCATTTCCGATTCGCGCAGTCTAAAAATAGTTTTATAGAATTTTACTGTAATTTTTATTTAGGAAAGTACGCACATATTTTTCTAACGTATTTTAAGGTAACTGTGGTCTCTTTTTACACTTTACATAATTAATCAACTAGTCTATTTTGTTAGTATTTTGGAATGGTGGCGCATCGCTATACACGATTATATTACGAGTTGATATCGTTCGCAGTTAATGATTAAAGTAAAACAAATAATGGCATGATTGATTCTCTACCCACTATACATAAGGTATTCAAGTTGATACATGCATCAGATTTAGATATGTTGCTCTACCGGTTTTGGAAGGAAAAAAGTATTAAAAAAAAAAATTATATGTGTGGAATTCTTGGATCAAAATGGTACACTTGTTCACTTTACCCTGATGCATGCGATCCGCGTGGCTTCCTCTTGCCTTTTTGCTCATGTGCCTTCTTCCTTCTACCATAACTTTCCTCCCCTCGTTGGTTTCTCTATTCACCATTTTCATTACCTCCTCACCGTATTTTGCTCCATCAAAAAAAAGAGAAATCCTCTTTCATATAAAAAGAATTTCCACTCCACTTAAACAACATCTCCACTTTCCCTCAGCAAGCCATGTCCACCCCATTTGTTTTGAAGATTTTCCAGCAACATCCATTAGTTTCTCCTCCACCACACCCCTGTTCATGCTCCACCATATTTCCTCTCATGCTCTCTTCTTCTCCAGAAATCTGCTCTCGGCCTCCCCTTTCTTATGATCCAAACCACACAACACCTCCTCTCCACCGCCATGAACACCACCAGTACAGCCTCCGGCACCACCGAGAGCCACCAGATCCGCCACCTTGTTGCGACTCAGCCTTACACCAAAATTTCCCACTCGTGTTTCACCTTCTGCCATACTAGCCTCCACCGCATCGACGTGATCAGCTCCTTCGCAGCAGTGCCGTGCCGAACCCTGCAGACCAGTCCCGACCTCAGCTTGCATGTCACCCTCCACTCAGACCCGCTTGCTCCCCTTCCTTCCTGAAATTTCTACAGGTAAATAGATGTCCACCTTCGAATCAATAACTAAGTGGGAATGTTTACTCACAATTATTTGCTACGGTTTTCATGCTATTATACTACAGGTATTGCATACAGTTTCCAGATTTCAAGTGTTGGGGTTTCAGGCTTTTGACAAACATAAATATGGTATATGAATGCATCTATGTATGTTTGCCTAACATAAAACAATTAGTGAATAAAGGGGACCAAGATTTACTCACATTAAAGGTTCATTGATTTGTGTATTCTGGTTACAGGGTTTCGTCTAAATTCTGGTTCTATCATTGTTCTTTTCAATCATAGGTTTGATATGGAAGTATGACGGCTATTTCACAAGTATATATGCATCTATGTATATGTTACCCTCTACCAGAAGATAAAATGGAAGGTTTACTCACTAAAATAGTCCTCTACCAATTATATGCTTGTATCACTCATTCAAATCATTTCAGTCATTTCTTTGGCCAACAATCAGGTTTGTGTCAATATAATTCATATATATATATATATATATATATATATATATAGTCTAAGATATAAATAAATGCATGGAAACAGTAGGTAAAAACAGTGTTTTAAAGACCCAATCTAACGTCGGTTCGACCGTGGTTAACCTCCGACCTTGGAGCGCCACGGCTCTGAAAGTGAAATAACCTTGTGCGTGCACCGACCCGCGGTTTAACCTCAAAACCCTATAAAAACCTCTGGTCCGACCTCAATTAACCTCTCGGTTCTTCAAATTTGCAAAAAAAAATAATTGCTTCACTCTTCATTATATACGATAATAAATTTAACAGATAATTTCACAGCAATTTTCATTAAATTTTGGATGATATAATTCATTATTATGTATATTTTACGAACTATTACTGAACTAATCTTACTCACTATAAAAAATTAGTTAATTTATAACTTTGTTATGATAAGTTGTTATATAATTATTTCAATTTGGTAGTTTGGACATGGGTGTTTATTATAATTGTTAAATTTTATCCATATTTAAAATAATTTTACGTTTAAATCAGAAAAATAGAAATAAACTATCAGCGCGGTTCTCATGGTCTGACCGGTTGAACCACAGAAATCTTGGACCTTACACTCCCACGGTTTAACGTACGGTTCGGTCTTCAAAACTATGGGTAAAAATAAATGTCTGCTCACTTGTATTCACAGTTTTGGTCATTTCTAGTTTAGGCTACAGGTTTTCATGTCCACTGGTTTTAGGCTTGCTTCTACCATTTTTGCTCCAGTTTTTATTTCTCTATCATGGTTTTCTCTTCCAGTTTGATTCAAATAAATGCTCACAGGTTTTGCCTTTTCCAGTTTCAGTTTTTTATGGTCTTAAGTTCAGACTTTACAAGCTGTGTTTCTGCCATGGTTTTGTTTCAGATTTGTTTGAATGTGTGAGGGGGTATACAAGGGTATTTATAGGCAAGAACAAACATATAAAATATGGGATAGCCTCTAGCTTGGGTAGGTTTCACAGTGTAGAGTTTTTAGGTTGTCTCTATTGATTGAAAGTGAGGTGCTAAGCTATGTTTCATTCAGTCTTCCCAGCTATATGCTACGGCTCTGTGCCTAAATATGTTTTTTTTTAAACTTGCTTTGCTCTTAAGTAACCCATGGTTTGTAGGGTGTTTGAGATAGGCTGCTTACAAATCTCATTGGAAAGGAAAGTTGATGGTGTATTTCAGCATATGCACTGCTATGCAGTGTACAACCATGTGCAGATTTTATATATTTAAACCCTTACTTTGCTTCTAAGGCATTTGTGCTATGGTGGTGTCGGCTTCTTGATTGATGTGAAGGAATGTGCAAGTGTACATTTCTCTTTGCCTACACATGTGCTGACAGGCTATTTGCATGGGCAAAGGAAATGCAGAGGTGATGGAAAATGTTTATTGTGATTGATGGAAAGAAGGCAGCTCTATGTCTTAGCTGGGTATTAGCTAGTATGATATGAAAAGGAAGAAGCCTAGGTGATAGCTGTGTAAGTGTTTGATTAAGTGATTTTGCCTAGACATTTTAGTTGTGCAAGAATTTGCCAACAGTTTGTAGCTGCGCAAGCATTATGAATTCGTTTTAAAACAAAACAACCACATATGTATATTGATTAGATTATGTAGGATGTCACCTACTTCAGCTACTATGTGGATTGGTACATATATGTACAACTCATGTTCAAATGAGTAATTTAATAAATATTTTTCTTTCAAGTTTCCCAGGCCAATGTATCCTATGATATAAATGGCACAATATCAAAAGATTTTGATTTAAAATTTGAAGTTTTGAGTGGTTCTATTCTTGCATTTGTCCATTTTTGTTTCTTACACATGAAGTAAATGAATTGTTTACATAAGATATTGATAAGCTAAAAATCTAATAAAAATGTAAACAAAAGTTAAAACATTATTCATTGCCTTTTTTTAGATGTATACATATATTAAATATTCTTATAACAAATAATATATAAATAACATATATATAGATACCTATGTACATATACATAGGATTAGAAAGATCAATTTAAATATTTCTCAAGTATTAACTTAAATTAATATTATTTTAATTTATTTAATCATTATTATAATCAATAATTTATCGATTAACAAAGTCATTTAAAATCCGGGACATTACAAATTAAATGTCCAAACTTTATAGCTAAAAATCTGGCTCGTTACATATTTCAACCAAATCATTATTTGATTTACATCCAAATTCCATATTTTATATTTACAAATGATTCGTTAACAAAATTACATTTGATTTCAAATTTTTATATCACATTCATCGTTATTCAACATCTTCATATTAAGCATTTCGGATCTAATAGTTTGGATCAGAAATAGACTTTTATTTAAAACTAGATTGGAACCCGTGCTACGCACACGGTGAGATGCAGATATTATGCCGTGAGGAAGTAGGAAGGGAGGTAAAATCATAGGGGCAGGAATGTTGTGTTTGTTGGAAAGAGAAAAAGGTAAGATGAGTTTTTTAGAGTAGTAAAGTTTAGTTTACGTTTTTATGTAGTAGGATTTGTACAATTTAAAAAAAGGTTGTATTGTCCTAGTGTTTAGCGAGGAAAAATGGAATGATGTTAGAGTTAAGTGGAAATAGAGGACGGGTCCATTTTCAGTGATATTGAGAGGATAAAGTGTAAATATTGACCCAACTGAGGATTGAGTGGTTTAATTTTAGTGATCAAGTAATGTGTATTTGTGATATTTGTACCATCACATCGACATCATTATTATCTAAAAATTATTCATTTACAAAAGTTAATATTACAAAATGGTTGGTTATCCACATATAACAAACTGTTCCCTTTTCAAATTTTCCTTCAGAAGCTAATGGGGAAAAAAATTTATTATGTTGATTTGATTTATTTTTGCTTGATAAAAGTCAAAAATTAAACTTAGCTATAGACAATTATTCGGTACAGCGCATCTGCCTTCTAGTCGTACACAAAACAGTGTTCACTTGTATGACTTGCTACTCAGTTTTTTATTTTTATTTATTATAAATTTTTTCTCAAACAACAAATTCTATAATTCTGTTGAAAACTCCTCCTCTTTTTCTGCTCTCTCTATTTAGATTTAAGTACGTCATATATCAAAAGGAATACGGCTGTCAATGAGTACCCGAAAAATCCGAAATCCATTCGCATACACATCAGAAAAGCGGATAAATATCCAATATCCGGAAAAGCGGATGCGGATGCAGGCATATCCGCATCCGAAAATTATCCATCCGCTTTTTTACATGATTATAGCTTAAATTATGTGTATTTTAACATAATTAAATATACTAATTTATTCATTTGCAAAATTAATAGTCTACTAAACGCATGCTGATTGCTCAAAATTATATATTATCATCATATTTATTTATTTTTAGCAATTTAGTAATCAATTGACTTGAAAAAGTTTAATATTAAGCTAAACAAATTCATTTATGTTCATTGATTTATCGACCGCTGATGGAGTAGATAATCGTCTGATATCCGTTTGCATCCATGGATGCGGATATCCAATATCCAAAAATGGTTTCAAATGCGGATATCCAATATCTGAAAATGGTTTCGGATGCAGATATGACACTATCCGCATCCGAAAGTGCTTGTTGACAGCCCTAAAAGGGAAGCAATTTTATTTGTGCACGTAACTAAATGAAAGATTCATAAGAAAACTACTATGAATACATCTGCAATGCAACAAATTACTCAAGATCAGTCTTTAACCAAAGAAATATCGATGAAGTACATGACTTGGATTTCATATGCGAACTCATCAAACTATCTTGCTTTTTCCAAAAGCATGCTCTAGATACAGCGTAGAACAGCAGCTGCAGGTTTCTAGCTCAAAGGCCTTAAGGAAATAAACAGGTCAGCTAAAGCAATACGATTCAAGTAGTGGCTTGGTCACGTATTGGTTCCACTTGAACTGAGTAGAGAGCCGCAACATGCAAGGATTAGACCAAGTGAGAGCTAAAAACGCTAATGCTATGATCCAGCTAATAACAGACCGTTTCGGGTCGGGGTACGGCAATATTGAATCTCCCTGATTCACGTTTACGAAATATTTCTTCGTGAACTTGATTTCTTCATTTGTCGAATGTAACATGCATTGTCAGCCTTTTCATTTTGAATAATTAACAAAATACAAACATATCTGCAAAATACAAATAAAATTTTTTTAGCAAAAAAGCTTGACCAAACGTAGTCGAACAGGAAAAAACTGGTAGTTTGACGAACAAATAGTGGAATAAAACCGATTATTCTTGTTATATATCGCATAAGAAGAGGAGTTAGTACCACGTAAGTGAGGTAAACAAATAATTGTTTCTAAGTTATAATTACTTTCTTGTATACTAATCTACCTATATTCACATTTACAACATAAAACTAATGTAAAACTATTTATTGTGCAAGATGTAAATTAACTCATTAAGTAGTTGTTTCTGAACTGTGTTGGTTAGTCTGTAGTTTTCAAATCATACGGTAATAGATAAGTACCATTATTGTGATACTAATATTGCTTAGGCTGTACGTGCAAATTTATCTTCAAATAGAGTAGAGTTTTAATGCGTTGTATAGTTAATTTTCCATAATTTTAGTAATTTTAGATGGTAACATGTTCGAAGTTGGAAATGTTTATGAATCAAATATAAGAAGAGTACAATAGCTTAAAGCATGCGTGGACATAAAAATTCAGATTTATTTTCTTAACGATTTTTAATTTAATGTAGCAATAACTTGAATGCTGGAAAGCAAGTATGTAAGTGCAACATTAGATTTAAAAAACAAACTAAATGAGCTAAATAGTAAAAAAAAAAAAAAAAAAAAAAAAAAAGGTACAATAATTCCAATAGGCATTCGCAAGGCCATTAAAACCGCGTTGGTCCAGGCTATAACAGAATAATAGAGTTAACGCAAGTAGTATGATGGTACGGACTGGGCTTCATAGAATGTGCAGTTTTATTTGGAGATGATTAAAATAGTACATGGCGTAGTGCATTTAACTAATTGCAGCTTACTGAATTTGCCGACAAATTGCACGATTCAGTGATTCAAAAACGAAAACGTTTAATGAGTTATGCCTATTGGCCATCCGGGTGATAATAAGTATTATACACAACGCAAAATAAGATGCTTCAAGTTCAAGAATTGCTGAAAAAACTAGTTAGTCAAAGTTATGAGAGGCGTCTGATTTTATCTCTAATGCTTTCAGGGCTGCTGTTTTCATCATGTTTCGGTTTATCTTCTCTTGGGATGAACTCTTTTGGTTTTACAGCAAATTTGGCACCATCAACAGCTAATTCAGTTGATGATCCGGCATTATAATTTCGATGTATTACATTAGTTTCCTTGATCAGCTGCTCAGTACCGTCACGTACCTATGGAACAATTGCGTTCTTGGAGAACAGCAGACTATTGTGACTAACGCCTGCAATACCCTGTCTGTCCAGAAATTCTATATGGCTTTTCAAACTTGGCTCCATTCCTTGCTGCTGGCCATGCTCTTCATGCAATTGCTGCTGAGTAATAGAAATATCAAATCCTTCTTCTGGCAAGCTGAAGACCTCATGCATATCCTTATACCTGAAGCCTGAAGGTAGCTTATGTATCACTTATCTTTAGTATTCACAATATTTATTACTTCAAAACATCATCCATCATATAAGGCAGCTAATCTCCGTGTACAGTTCAGTCAACAGTTTGGAAACTGAAAATAGACGTCATCCAGTACATACGATCACACTACAGATAATATTAACCTTCCATTAATACCATAATATTAAAAAGACCATTTTAAAGCTACCAAACTCGGTCTTTTTTCAAAAAACTGCTAGGATTGGGGATGCAGCATATTTTTAGTCAATACGAATTCAAAAATTATCCAAATCTCTCCTAAACGTGAATTTATATCAACCCCAAATTTGGAAAAAAGATTACTATTTTTTTTACAAAGAAATGCTCTTATTAATCATATATGAATAGCATATGCAGTCATACAAGACTTTTTTGTGCAGTAAATATATAGCAATTTTGCACAAAACTAAACAGAGACTGAAACATACCCGACTGTTTAAGCATCTCTCGTCATTTTCTTCCATGCCTATTGCTACGTTAAAGCGAAAATGATACTTGTAAAAGAACAGCTGCACATAGATTAGACGATGATCAAGCTGCAGGATGCGTCCTTGAAAAATGAACTCTCCATAAGAGTCCCTACTGGATTTTGGGATTCTGTACATGAGTATGATTTTATTTTATTTATGCTGGAAGTATGCTACTTAGAAAACCCCATAATCCTGAAGTTGTTTTGCTTCTTGTTTTTCCATCAAATGCATCATTGATTTCATCACTAGTTGGTTTCCAAGGGAATATGGCTATTAATACATACTTCTCCTTTTTCAAAAAAGGCTCGTCTATTCTTCTGAAAAGTTCATAGCAGTCTGGGCTAGACATTCTTTATGCGAGGGTTGATCAGTATAACCGGACGAATACCAGCTGTCGTCGTCATAGCTTGTAGACCTTCTATGATACAGTTTCCAACATATTACATAAAAAAGATTACTAACATATTACATAAACACTATCAGTTTATAATCAAAGTACCACTGATAGATTGACATAATACGTAAACTTGAAAGGAATATCATCTATATATTTTTTTCCCACAAATACTCATATGAAAAGGTGAGTCAATGACAAAAAATATACCAACTGGACACCTGAATGATATATTAAAAATATCCACATTTTAATGCAATGGAAGGTCAGATCATTGAAAATACAGATAGATGTTCTCAATTATGTCCGTAAGAAATATTGAAAGATCTATCTAACTCACTAAAAATTTAGTAGCACATATGGTTTAGTAAACAGAATAAAGCATGATAAACTTCAAAGGAGCAAGTAAGAAAATTATTATTTCCCTATGCATGCCATGCCAACTTAATGGAAATTCAAAACCTTGCATGCAGTCCACAAAAAGTGAAACAAACCCAGTTAAAGTCAAATGAAAATATATTTGTTTCGACTATCTCAAGCATATAAAAAATTGGAAATAACAATAGTTGAAAGTCAGCCGTAAGAGGAAACAAACTTTATTTTTACAATTTTAGTATAATATGTGGACAAAAAATAGTTATTTCAAATGAATGATTGCCAAAGTTTTGCATTTAATCTTCATTACCTTTCTTTAAAATATTATATTTGTATAAATTGAAACATTTGAGGTAAAAATGGTGCACGTCGTGGCATATCCAACGGTCTTTGGATCACCGTAGATTGCACCTGCACCGATTGATGCGACTGTGGGCAGACCCATAAGCAGACTTTTGAAGATATAACGGTAAGAACAGTAAAATGGAGGTGGACTACTAAGTCAGATTATAATTGCAGGTTGTTGAGCATCATAGATACTATCGTTTCAATATATGATTGATACTACAATTTATTTCAAAATAGTTTTTGTATCCATCTAACCATCTAAGGATAATCTACATGGAAACTGTACATCTAAATAAGAATTAATAGCATGTTTTTTTTTGCACATTACTGCAACTAGTAAATGTTCAGGATATGTATTATAATTTTATAGGACTATAAAATTGTTTTATTGTAGCCTAAAATGACAAATGCTGGCAAGAAAATACTTAAGATTAGTTATGGTCCACGAATGATGGTCGAACACTACATGGAAAACAAATCAAAAAATAAAATATCCTATGCACGTTAAGTATAATCCATACACACATAGTAATTATGAGAGTTTTTCTAAAGAAAATACAACATGAATGATTATTCTCTATGATGTCAGTCATTATGTCAAGCTATATTTTTTATGGCTTCAAGTTTGGCTTAGGATATACTAAAAAGTTTATATCACAATCAAAGAAAAGTAACAACTATTATCAAATATATAAGCTACACTTGATGTAACAACCCGGAAAATCTGGACCAATTTAAAAAATTTATTTTGGCTATTTTATTGAATTTTGACTATTTAAAATGATTTATTTTAAATAATAATGACTAAAAATTTATTTTAATCGAAGTTAGAACGAATAAATTAATTCTAAAAAATATAACGAGTTTGAAACGGCGCGGTAGTTTGAAAATTCGATTTTAAATTTCAATTAAATATATAAAATTAATTTTAAATCAGAAAGGGTACGACCCAGAAATATTTAACTCTGTTTAACAAAATCTTTCTAACGAATGTGAAAAACTAAAATTTCATAGTGTAAATTAAAAGTTAGGGCTAGTTTAAAACTTTAAAATAGTCGCTATAGAGGTTATGTATATGTATATATATTTTAAATAAATATATAGCCCTTAAAAATAGCCATTTTGCAAACGACCTCCGTTTTCGACGAAACCACTTTTGTTGGATCCGTGATATCAAATTATTTCTAGATTCCAAAATTCGTAATTTTTGGAATTAATATGTGAACGTGGCACACTCAAACGCGTTTGACCAATTTCAGTTGATTTTAATCGACTGGAAAATGGCCATTTTTCAAACGGTCTCAGAATTTGACGAAATTAGTTTTGTTAGGATCGCATCGTCAATACGAAGGTAGAAATAATTTTTATGGAATTTTTAGAGTCACTATGTGGCCCCGGTAAATTGAAATGTACGTTTAAATTCAGTATACGTTGAATTATATTTTAATTTAAAAGAAAACTGATCGAAACAATAGAATTGACTTACGAAACATATCCCATTGTGTTCGGAATGTGGGTAATTAGCTAGGGGCGACAGTCGTTGGGTGTCGTTTGGAGGTCGAATGAAAGTCAACTTTGATGGAGAAATAAATAATATTAAATAAATAAAATTATATATTCTTTTCCCTCCTACCCCCTTTGTTTTCCTTTAACCCCCTCGTTTCTTTTCTCGAATCAAAAAAAACCCGATCCAAATTCCCCGTCGCCCTCCCCCTCTTAACCCTAGCGACGCCGACAGCATCGCGAGCCCCATGGCCTCCGCCCCTCCGATCAACCCCAGCGCCCTCCTCCGCTTCTTTCTCCCCCGTCCTCTTCTGAATCGAGCCCAGTTCCCCCCACGAAAGCAGCCCCGCCGCCGAGCCCTCTGGCCAGCCAACCCTCTGCCGCGACCTCCACCTCTTCCTCCACCGTCCAGCGATTCGCTCCTCCCCTCCCTCTTGAAACAAACCTGTAAGTTTTTTTTTCATTTTTTTTCCATTTACATAAGAAAATAGGATCCTTATATGTATTATTACATAAGAAAATTTCGATTATTTATTTATATGAATAACATGACAGATTTGTTTTCTTTAAATATAAAAAGGTTTGATTTTAATTTGAATAAACTTAGATTTTTAGTGTAGGAAAACTTAGATTTTTAAAGTGGTAAAAGTTTGATTTTTATAAATGAAAAGGTCGAAGTTTCATACATGAAAAGGTCGGATTTTTATGTAATGAAAGATATTATTTTTACTTAATAAAAATATGATATTTTTGAAGATAAAAAGAAATGATTTTTAGAAATAAAAGTTAGGATTTTTATTTAAGAAAAGACTTAATTTTTATTTACTTATATAAAGTCTTGACTTTTGTATATATAAAATAATGATTTTTATTTATCTAGAAAGGTTATATTTTATAAAGTGGAAAGGTTATATTTTTATATAGTAAAAAGATGAAATTTTTATATAGTAAAAA
This sequence comes from Allium sativum, assembly GCA_030737875.1. Lineage (NCBI taxonomy): Eukaryota > Viridiplantae > Streptophyta > Magnoliopsida > Asparagales > Amaryllidaceae > Allium > Allium sativum. The sequence continues at coordinate 11,864 of JASFAX010000785.1, read as the reverse complement.
GGTTTAATTTTTATATAACAAAAAGATTTGACTTTTGAAATGAACAAGATGTTATTTTTAACAATAAAAAGTTATGATTTTTAGCATTATAAAAATATGGGTTTTATTATAGAGATAACAATATAAAAAAATGTGTGATTTTTATATAAATCGTGTGAAATAGAGTGCGATGGAACCGATTGGAAACGCGGCGAAGGTTTTCTACATAAGAAGAGTCGCGGCGTTTGGTTTAGCTAATAGGTGAGAACTTCTCTTTAATTTACTTATACAGTTATTTTTGTTATAACTGCATATGAACTGTTCCCCGTCGTCCACATACCATGGACGGCTTGTTTGTTTGGTTGTGTAGTTGATTTGAGTATTGGTTTGAAATTGATTGTTTAGGTGAAATAGAATTGATACGATTTGGTTTAGGTATGACGTGCGCCGTTATAAGGCGAGGGAGTAAGGCTAGACCTTACCCCAATTTTAGTATCGCGTCGTTATGCCGCCGAAATTTTCTAAAAAGTGTTCGAAAAATTTAGCTAGTTGAAAATAAATAACATAAACAAATCAGCCGGTTTGTTTATGTACACTGATTTGACTGATATTGATTGGGACGATAAATTTTACACATCGCCCAACTGCACAAATAAAAATGCGTGTTTGTTGCTTGAAACCCCACACGGGTGTTGGGATGAAAATTGACGTACACTAATCCCAATTGTTTAGTTGTATGTCAATCGATTGGTTGACAAGCTGTTGTAAGCGTTAATTAGTTATATTTAATGCTTATGCAGTTGAGTAGTGCACTTTGGATGATGGTTGATTATATACATGTGTTGTATGGAATCCATATAAGTAAAATTATATGGTATTTGATTGGGCCTCATTCCAATTTGGAAATAGAATATTTGAAAGAGAAATATTTGAAATAGAATATTAGAATATTTGAAAGAGAAATATTTGAAATAGAATATTTGAATATTTGAAAGAGAAATATTTGAAATAGGATATTTGAAATAGAAATATTTGAAATAGAATATTTGAAGAGAAATATTTGAAATAGAATATTTGAAGTAAGAATATTTGAAATAGAAATATTGGAAATATATTAAGTCGTGTTTATTAGATTTGCGCCATTTTGACGTGAACGATATTTATATCGATTTTATTCGTCTTTAAAATAAATATCGAAAAGGAAATTATTTCAAAATCAAATATTTTGAAAATAATATCATTTATAGTATAACGTTGTAGAATATTCAATTTTGGCTAAAAATTGAGAAAGAAGTTGGAATCGATTTTAAACGAATTTATAAAATACGTTTTGAACGGAATATATATAATATATTTATATATATATATATATATATATATTTAATGGCATGAATAGAACGCGCTGCGCCGCGGTAGTTCGTGAATTTCGACCATTGACTTCGCGTGGACATTATGGGAGATCCGACCGTCGGATTCTCCTAAAACTGGAACCATTGGGTTTGTATCGAAAAGAGATTTCCAACGAGTATAAGAGATTTGAAATCTAACGGTTGGATTTGGAATTATGTCCAAATCAAATTGGGAAAAGGTCGCTATGGATGCAGTTCGATGGCCGTTAGTGGAAATCGTCTGTACGGGCCTTGGAAAAATTATTAAAAATATTAATAATTTGTGTAAAATCAGAAGAAATGATTTGGGAAGAGTTGGGATGAAAAACTCAATATTTGAAAAGATAAAAATAGATTTTTATCGAATTGAACTAGTTATTGAATAGAATTAAAATCTATTTATTTTTAAATAAATGGGATTTGAAATGGTTTTAAAAATAACCAGAATTTCCAATATGTGAATTGGAAGGGAATTGGATTGAAATTATCTTCGGGATATTTCGATATTGGATTCAGTGATTATACAGGTATTGTTATGGAAATTTGGAAGATATATTTTATATCGTTATTTCCAATACGATATTTGTGGGTTTCAGAATTCGATATTGAATATAAGCCGATATAATTTCTATTCAGAGCCTTATATTTAATATCGAATTGGATTTTGGGTTTATCGTGAGCCGTGTTTTAAGGGACATTAGCTCTTTAACCCAGTTAAAGATAAGATTAATTTCCTAACTTTGAAAAGTCATTAAGTAATGATGTTTGAGATTAAAACTGAATTAGAGTTTTAAAGAATCTTTAATTAGATTGGAAGAAGAATTAGAAAATTTAAATTATAAAATTCGGGAAATGATCGAGAAGGGAGTACCACCAGTTTTACTCCAGGCGATAGTTAAATCTTTAATTAGATTTGAACGTGAAATGGTAATTAATTTTACCGATAACACCGTGGTGTTAGATATGGAGTGCCACCAGTTTTGCTCCATGGGATAAATAGGTTGGGATTGGGAAATAAACCAAATGATTACTTTGGTAAGTTCGCTAATCTCGACTAGTTTGGAAAACCATAATTTGGTTTAAAAACGTGAAAAGAATATTCTGAATTGGAATGAGGCGTATGTTGTGTTTGTGTAACACTTACTTATAATATACACGAGTTATTCAGAAAGACCGGATTTATCCCATTCTGAATGGCTGATTCGGCGATAAGTCGAAGGTGAAGACAATGGTTGAAGACCGGAGGTCTTCACATCGTTTGGATGATTCCTGATGATCTTGATTGGGCCGTACACCCAAGAGGAGGGAGTAAGTTGGTGATCGTCCAGACGTACTTGGAGATTGATGGATATGCAAGGTACAAGTTGCCTCCGGTTTCGTTCAGACCCAGAACGAACTTGTAAATGGACTGTGTGTCTGACATTAGATATCATTCTGTCTGATTGATGTATATCAGTTGCATGAAGTGGTATGCCTGTGTGGCATGCTAAGATGCAAAGGATAAAGGCTTCTGTTGAAAAGCAAAGTCTTGTGGTTGATGATCAAAGCACGGCCTGTGTGGCATAGCTTTGTGTAGCGTTGATTCGTGAGCCTCACATCCCGGCATGAACCAGAAATGGGAGAAGGATCCAGGGAGGACATGCGTTTTCTTCTAGTTAGAAGTGGCGTCAGTGCTTTACTAGCCTGACGAGTTTGACTTATGTGGTTTTTGCTGTTGCGAACAGCCTCGGATATATCGGTCGTTCTCGAACCGATGGAGTCATTGGACTCACTTACGCCCCATAGGGCATGGAAAAGCAGTGTTCAGGTACTATAATCCACATCGGTGGACCGGCCCTGTGGCTCCAAAGGGCAGTTGCGGTTGTTCCTGAGATCCGGGCTAGACAGTCTCGAATCGGTGAGGACTATCTTTTGCCTCGGTTCACAGACGGAAATCCAACTTCCAATACGCGACTTTGTGACTTTATTTGTAGAGCCTAGTATGGCGACACAGTGGGATGGGGCTTTCATGCCGTCTATGATTGATACATTTATATTTGAAGTTGATTTCTTCACCTATAGTAATAATAAATGATTAAATTCTGCGTATCAAGCATGCTTTGGCTATTATAAGGTAAAACCCTATCCTCTGGTTTGTGTTGCATTGTGTGATGGGACCTGGGTCTTATAATAGCTTCATTGTTCTTTATTTAGCATTGCGCTGCTAATTATATGCACTGGTACTCTTGGGGTAAAGCCCGTTCCGTGTTTTACGGCGTGGTCCCTTGATTTACCCAACTTTAAAATAAAGATTTAATAACTGTTTTAGTTCTCACACCAGTTACATGACTGACCTGAAGTTTATTGTTTTAACCTAAACTCTGGGTGCCCCTATTTTCCGCACGGGCAGCTAGTAGTTTTGGTTTTGCAGATTTATATTCACAGGATCCTGGTTCACAGCAGGAACTATACTCGGAAATCTTTGTATCCGTGTATTCCTTGCAGTTGTGTTTTGTTATTATTTTCCGCTTTATTGTAACTTGTAAATCACTGATATTTATCAAATGTATAGTATTTATTCATACTTTGATATATTCTTGTACTCTGATGTAGTTGTTATAAAATAGCAATGGAAATGTTCTTCTGTTTGTGTTCAATTTTGTCGTGTTCTCAATTCAATCCGCAATTTCCTTCACGTGGAAGTTCGCATCATTTCATTTTGGTATCAGAGCTTTGGTTTACAAAGCTCGAGAACAAGGCACATTAGAACCAAACGAAAGAATTCATCAGAGATTGGATTAGAAATATCCAATGAGAATGACGCGTTAGAGATAGGATTAGTAGTATCCTAGAACGAGTGTGAAGAGTATTGTTTTTAAAATAAAATGGAAAACAAATTTGGTTTTGAAATTTAAATCGTATTATACGTATTTGAAAATTTATTTTGAATTGATTTGGACAATCAAGTATATAAAGATTTTGCATATACGTCAGATCCACGTGTATACGAACTCTTAATATACTGGATAGATATAGAATCACGCTCTAGTGGCCCGGGGATGATTCTACTGATGACGTACGGCATCAGTAATTTGTTTTCGAGTTTCGAAAGTGGGAGATCTACATATTTCCATTAGACTGGTGTGAGAACCAAAACTAGATAGGGCTTATTTGCTGTGATTTGGCATCAAAAACATGACTTTCTGTTTATACATATCAGAATTATGCGTTTAAAACTATAATCAACTAATTGATTGCTGATTGTTTTGTGTGATTGATCATTTGAACTAATATGGGCATGTAAGGCAAATTTAGCCAAATAGACCAAATATTGAACTAACTTGAAAATTTATCGCATTTGCATATATGTACATGCTTGTATGAATTGAACAGGTCATAGCAGGGATGCTAAGCAAAGGAATAAAATTGTTATGCCCGTCAAATAGGTACATGTTTACTATTTTATTGGGTATGGATGATTCTATGAGCCGAATCGGCTAGCCGCTTGGCTTTTTCTTTTTCTTTTGGATTGGTAAGGGACATGGGAGGCTATTTGAAATATCCCGATGCTCCCGGTGCAGGGGAGATTATGGCGAAATTTTTCGAAAATTTAGGGTGTTAGCCAAATTTTTGAAAAATTTGAAAAGTTTCAGAAACTGAAAAGTTGGAGAACTTAAGCCATAATTAAAATAGTGGAAGTTGAGTTGATTAGAAAACAACTTTTGGCTTCGTTCCTTTTCGGGGACGAAAAGGTTTTAAGTGGGGGAGATTGTAACAAGCCGGAAAATCTGGGCCGATTTAAAATTTTTATTTTGGCTATTTTAATGAATTTTGACTATTTAAAATGATTTATTTTAAATAATAACGACTAAAAATTTATTTTAATCGAAGTTAGAACGTATAAATTAATTATAAAAAATATAACGAGTTTGAAATGGCGCGGTAGGTTGAAAATTCGATTTTAAATTTCAATTAAATATATAAAATTCATTTTAAATCAGAAAGGGGACGACCCAGAAATATTTAACTCTGTTTAACAAAATCTTTCTAAGGAATGTGAAAAACTAAAATTTCATAGTGTAAATTAAAAGTTAGGGCTAGTTTAAAAATTTTAAAAAGTCGCCATAGAGGTTATGTATATTTATATATATATTTTAAATAAATATATAGCCCTTAAAAATAGCCATTTTGCAAACGACCTCCGTTTTTGACGAAACCACTTTTGTTGGATCCATGATGTCAAATTATTGCTAGATTCCAAAATTCGTAATTTTTGGAATTAATATGTGAGCGTGGCACACTCAAACGCGTTTGACCAATTTCAGTTGATTTTAATCGACTGGAAAATGGTCATTTTTCAAACGGTCTCAGAATTTGACGAAATTAGTTTTGTTAGGACCGTATCGTCAATACGAAGCTAGAAATAATTTTTCTGGAATTTTTAGAGTCAGTATGTTGCCCTGGTAAATTGAAATGTGCGTTTAAATTCAATATACATTGAATTATATTTTAATTTAAAAGAAAACTGATCGAAACGATAGAATTGACTTACGAAACATATCCCATTGTGTTCGAAATGGGGGTAATTAGCTAGGGGTGACAGTCGTTGGGTGTCGTTTGGAGGTTGAATGAAAGTCAACTTTGATGAAGAAATAAATAATAATAAATAAATTAAATTATATATTCTTTTCCCTCCTACCCCCTTTGTTTTCCTTTAACCCCCTCGTTTCTTTTCTCGAATCAGAAAAAAACCCGGTCCAAATTCCCCGTTGCCCTCCCCCCTCTTAACCCTAGCGACGCCGACACCATCACGAGCCCCATGGCCTCCGCCCCTCCGATCAACCCCAGCGCCCTCCTCCGCTTCTTTCTCCCCCGTCCTCTTCTGAATCGAGCCCAGTTCCTCCCACGAGAGCAACCCCGCTGCCGAGCCCTCTGGCCAGCGAACCCTCTACCGCGACCTCCGCCTCTTCCTCTACCGTCCAGCGATTCGCTCCTCCCCTCCTTCTTGAAACAAACCTGTAAGTTTTTTTTTTCATTTATTTATTTATTATTTTCATTTACATAAGAAAATATGGATCCTTATATGTATTATTACATAAGAAAAATTCGATTTTATTTATTTATTTATTTATATGAATAACATGAAAGATTTGTTTTATTTAAATATAAAAAGGTTTGATTTTTAATTTGAATAAACTTAGATTTTTAGTGTAGGAAAACTTAGATTTTTAAAGTGGTAAAAGTTTGATTTTTATAAATGAAAAGGTCGAAGTTTCATACATGAAAAGGTCGGATTTTTATGTAATGAAAGATATTATTTTTACTTAATAAAAATATGATATTTTTGAAGATAAAAAAGAAATGATTTTTAGAAATAAAAGTTAGGATTTTTATTTAAGAAAAGATTTAATTTTTATTTACTTATATAAAGTCTTGACTTTTGTATATATAAAATAAAGATTTTTATTTATCTAGAAAGGTTATATTTTAAAAAGTAGAAAGGTTATATTTTAAAAAGTAGAAAGGTTATATTTTTATATAGTAAAAAGATGAAATTTTTATATGGTAAAAAGGTTTAATTTTTCTATAACAAAAAGATTTGACTTTTGAAATGAATAAGATGTGATTTTTAACAATAAAAAGTTATGATTTTTAGCATTATAAAAATATGGTTTTTACTATAGAGATAACAATATAAAAAAATGTGTGATTTTTATATAAATCGTGTGAAACAGAGTGCGATGGAACCGATTGGAAACGCGGCGAAGGTTTTCTACGTAAGAAGAGTCGCGGCGTTTGGTTTAGCTAATAGGTGAGAACTTCTCACTGTAATTTACTTATACAGTTATTTTTGTTATAACTGCATATGAACTGTTCCCCGTCGTCCACATACCATGGACGGCTTGTTTGTTAGGTTGTGTAGTTGATTTGAGTATTGGTTTGAAATTGATTGTTTGGGTGAAATAGAATTGATACGATTTGGTTTAGGTATGACGTGCGCCGTTATAAGGCGAGGGAGTAAGGCTAGACCTTACCCCAATTTTAGTATCGCGCCGTTATGCCGCCGAAATTTTCTAAAAAATGTTAGAAAAATTCAGCTAGTTGAAAATAAATAACATAGACAAATCAGTCGGTTTGTTTATGTACACTAATTTGACTGATATTGATTGGGACGATAAATTTTACACATCGCCCAACTGCACAAATAAAAATGCGTGTTCGTTGTTTGAAACCCCACACGGGCGTTGGGATGAAAATTGATGTACACTAATCCCAATTGTTTAGTTGTATGTCAATCGATTGGTTGACAAGTTGTTGTAAGCGTTAATTAGTTATATTTAATGCTTATGCAGTTAAGTAGTGCACTTTGGATGGTGGTTGATTATATACATGTGTTGTATGGAATCCATATAAGTAAAATTATATGGTATTTGATTGGGCCTCATTCCAATTTGGAAATAGAATATTTGAAAGAGAAATATTTGAAATAGAATATTAGAATATTTGAAAGAGAAATATTTGAAATAGAATATTTGAATATTTGAAAGAAAAATACTTGAAATAGGATATTTGAAATAGATATATTTGAAATAGAATATTTGAAGAGAAATATTTGAAATAGAATATTTGAAGTAAGAATATTTGAAATAGAAATATTGGAAATATATTAAGCCGTGTTTATTAGATTTGCGCCATTTTGACGCGAACGATATTCATATCGATTTTATTCGTCTTTAAAATAAATATCGAAAAGGAAATTATTTCAAAATCAAATATTTTGAAAATAATATCATTTATAGTATAATGTTGTAGAATATTCAATTTTGGCTAAAAATTGAGAAAGAAGTTGGAATCGATTTTAAATGAATTTATAAAATACGTTTTGAACGGAATATATATAATATATATTATATTATATATATATATATTTAATGGCCTGAATAGAACGCGCCATGCCGCGGCAGTTCGCGAATTTCGACCATTGACTTCGCGTGGACATTACGGGAGATCCGACCGTCGGATTCTCCTAAACCCGGAACCGTTGGGTTCGTATCGAAAAGAGCTTTCCAATGAATATAAGAGATTTGAAATCTAACGTTTCGATTTGGAATTATGTCCAAATCAAATTGGGAAAAGGTCGCTATGGATGCAGTTCGATGGCCGTTAGTGGAAATCGACTGTACGGGCCTTGGAAAAATTATTAAAAATATTAATAATTTGTGTAAAATCATAAGAAATGATTTGGGAAGAGTTGGGATGAAAAACTCAATATTTGGAAAGATAAAAATAGATTTTTATCGAATTGAACTAGTTATTAAATAGAATTAAAATCTATTTATTTTTATAATAAATAAATTGGATTTGAAATGGTTTTAAAAATAACCAGAATTTCCAATATGTGAATAGGAAGGGAATTGGATCAAAATTATCTTTGGGATATTTCGATATTGGATTCTGTGATTATACAGGTATTGTTATGGAAATTTGGAAGATATATTTTATATCGTTATTTCCAATACGATATTTGTGGGTTTCAGAATTCGATATTGAATATAAGCCGATATAATTTCTATACAGAGCCTTATATTTAATATCGAATTGGATTTTGGGTTTATCGTGAGCCATGTTTTAAAGGACATTAGCTCTTTAACCCAATTAAAGATAAGATTAATTTCTTAACTTTGAAAAGTCATTAAGTAATGATGTTTTAGATTAAAACTGAATTAGAGTTTTAAAGAATCTTTAATTAGATTGGAAGAAGAATTAGATAATTTAAATTATCAAATTCGGGAAATGATCGAGAAGGGAGTACCACCAGTTTTACTCCTGGCGATAGTTAAATCTTTAATTAGATTTGAACGTGAAATGGTAATTAATTTTACCGATAACACCGTGGTGTTAGATATGGAGTGCCACCAGTTTTGCTCCATGGGATAAATAGGTTGGGATTGGGAAATAAACCAAATGATTACTTCGGTAAGGTTCGCTAATCTCGACTAGTTTGGAAAACCGTAATTTGGTTTAAAAACGTGAAAAGAATATTCTGAATTGGAATGAGGCGTATGTTGTGTTTGTGTAACACTTATTTATAATATACGCGAGTTATTCAGAAAGACCGGGTTTATCCCATTCTGAATGGCTGATTCGGCGATAAGTCGAAGGTGAAGACGGTGGTTGAAGACCGGAGGTCTTCACGTCGTTTGGATGATTCCTGATGATCTTGATTGGGCCGTACACCCAAGAGGAGGGAATAAGTTGGTGATCGTCCAGATGTACTTGGAGATCGATGGATATGTGAGGTACAAGGTGCCTCCAGTTTCATTCAGACCCAGAACGAACTTGTAAATGGACTGTGTGTCTGACATTAGATATCATTCTGTGTGATTGATGTATATCAGTTGCATGGAGTGGTATGCCTGTGTGGCATGCTAAGATGCAAAGGATCAAGGCTTCTATTAAAAGCAAAGTCTTGTGGTTGACGGTCAAAGCACGGCCTGTGTGGCATAGCTTTGTGTAGCATGGATTCGCGAGCCTCACACCCCGGCGTGAACCAGAAATGGGAGAAGGATCCACGGAGGACATGCGTTTTCTTCTAGCTTGAAGTGGCGTCGGTGCTTTACTAGCCTGACGAGTTTGACTTATGTGGTTGTTGCTGTTGCGAGGCGCCTCGGATATATCGGTCGTTCTCGAACCGATAGAGTCATTGGACTCACTTACGCCCCATAGGACGGGGAAACGCAGTGTTCCGGTATTATAATCCACATCGGTGGACCGGCCCTGTGGCTCCAAGGGGCACTTGCGGCTGTTCCTGAGACTCGGGCTAGACAGTCTCGAATCGTGAGGACTATCTTTTGCCTCGGTTCACAGACAGAAATCCAACTTCCAATACGCGACATTGCGGCTTTATTTGTAGAGCCTAGTATGGCAACATAGTAGAATGGGGCACTCATGCCGTATATGATTGATACATTTACATTTGAAGTTGATTTCTTTACCTATAGTAATAATAAAAGATTAAATTCTGTGTATCAAGCATGCTTTGGCTATTATAAGGTAAAACCCTATCCTCTGGTTTGTGTTGCATTGTGTGATGGGACCTGGGTCTTGTAATAGCTTTATTGTTCTTTATTTAGCATTGCGCTGCTAGTTATATGCACTGGTACTCTTGGAGTAAAGCCGGTTCCGTGTTTTACGGCGTGGTCCCTTGATTTACCCAAATTTAAAATAAAGGTTTAATAACTGTTTTAGTTCTCACACTAATCACATGACTGACCTGGAGTTTATTGTTTTAACCTAAACTCTGGGTGCCCTTATTTTCCGCACGGGCAGCTAGTAGTTTTGGTTTTGTAGATTTATATTCACAGGATCCTGGTTCACAGCTGGAACTATACTCGGAAAGCTTTGTATCCGTGTACTCATTGCAGTTGTGTTTTTGTATTATTTTCCGCTTTATTGTAACTTGTAAATCTCTGATATTTATCAAATGTATAGCATTTATTCATACTCTGATATATTCTTATACTCTGATGTGATTGTTATAAAATAGCAATGGAAATGTTCTTCTGTTTGTGTTCTATTTTGTCGTGTTCTCAATTCAATCCGCAATTTTCTTCACTGGGAAGTTCGGGTCGTTTCACTTGAGCACTTCTGTAAAATCCAAATAGTAATCTAATAAAATGGCCAATGAACATGTTACTTTCAAAAGGCTACAGTTAGAATTCTGAATCAATTTACCCCCAAAGACAATGGTATTCATCCATAAGACCATCAACTAAACTACATTTATCCAACTATCAGTAATGAAATGATAAACAACATGTAGTTAAGAAAGTTTTAGAATGTAAAACAGAAAGTCAAACTCAATACACATAAATAGAAAGTCTTTATCACTTGTTTCAAAATATAAATAGATGTTTTAACATCTTTAGTCTATGTTATACATATAAATCGAATATGATCATGTTGTGGACATTTTGCGTCCTGCAATAGAAGATTTAAATTTAGTTATTTGTTTAATGAATTCTTTTAAAGTTGTAGAGCGCCGAGTAAACCTGAATAATACATTTTTTCTAAAATAGCAAATAAATAATATATTTGTGTACTGTAAGTGACCTAATAGGTGATAATTCAACAAAAAAAATCAAAATTTAAGGATGCGAATTGTTATAGGACCAAATAGCCACCATAGTTTATCATGGATAGAGAACATAGTAAATTAATTTAAATTTCGATTTGTTGGATCTTGCACTATCAGTAGGCGATCATCCATTAAACGCCGATTGTAGAAAAGTTCTGCAGATTTTGGCTCAAAGTGGATTTTCTTTTCAAAAAATTGCTTTGTTAAAACCGAATTCCACCAATTGGAATCAACCAATAAAATTGAATGGTGAAAGACAGGGAAGGGCATTCGACTGTAGGAACTGGTCGATATGCGAAGATTGCCGCTTCATATACATGGATTTTAGTAGGTCGGTTACACTTTTGCAAAGGGTTGAAAAGGGACACAATTTCAAACTT
>JASFAX010000784.1:0-56099 GCA_030737875.1 Allium sativum | reverse complement strand
TAACCGATTACTCCTTTTGATTAACTCCTTTTCGAATAAGCAATATTCGATTCACTCTTCGTTCATATTCGGTTTCAAATATCGATGTTTAAATTGATTCTTACTCCTCTATATAAGTCCTGACTTAAATATCCCATTTATCTAACGATAAATATTTCGCTTAATTTATAAAATATTATTTATAAATTAATCTGCTCCATTTATCTGTTAAAACAGATTTCTATTTACAATCTACTTTAAATCCATTTCATAGTTCTTTTATATCTCGCCAATTTCCCTTTTACAAATTCTATTTATTTTTCGAATAATTCCTTTTATAATTCCATTTATTTTCCAATTACTTATTTCTTGATTATATTTATTTAACAAACAAATATCCCTTTTCAATTCTATTTATTTAATAAATAAATATTTCCTTTTCAGTTCTATTTGTAAATGGTTTACAAATATTTCCTTTTCAATTCTATTTGTAAAAGGTTTAAAAATATTTCCTTTTCAATTCTATTTGTAAATGGTTTACAAATATTTCCTTTTCGATTTTGTTTGTAAATGGTTTACAAATATTTCCTTTACAATTCTATTTGTAAATGGTTTACAAATATTTCCTTTTCAATATATACTTTGAAAGTTCCCTTTATACTTTCCAGTACTTCTTATGGTATTTAAAATACCATATAACCATGATCAATATCATCCAAACACACATAATCAACAACAGATTATATATCACATCATATATCACAATATACTAAACAAAACAGTATTTTAAATATGGAGGAATCCAGTTGGATCCCTCCAACCTGTTTTCCTGCATCCACAGATGTTAAACAATATAATAACATCGATTTCATTTCGATATGAAATATTCTGATAAAAAGAATCAACATTTGATTAATGATTTATATATATATATATATATATCGTTATCTATAATTTCAACCAATACATCAGCAATTCAACCAACCAATCAACACACAGCAATCAATTATCATTACTAGATTATATTTAAAATATAATAATTTGATCAAAGTTAGTGAGATTTACTCACATTGGACGATCATTGTTAAATAACGATAATCGATTCAGATCAGACAATTTATTTTGCTATAAATTGTAACGAGCTCCAATTCACTCCCGGTCAGTTTTTTTTTTGTAGCTGTCATCCAAACAATCCCAACGGATCTTGTTTCGCTGAAAACCGATATCGTATGAATAAGATATTGAATTTACTAGCTTTTATACTATTTAATTAAACTAAAATTTATTTTTCTATATTCCATTGGGCCTTTACCTTTCTTTCCCGGCCAATCCTCTTTTGAAACCCGACCCGCAGCATTCATCTTCCCAAACTAATTTGCGAGCTCCTGTGTAAATTCCAACATCCATTTCGTGCATGCTTCCTTCCCTAACAGGATCATCCTTCCATGAATCAACAAAAGAAATACACCATTCCACTCCTCATCACAATCTCTCTCAACCCGTACCCACTCCTTTCAACTCGAGTACACCCTGATCATCGCGACAACGAGTATCCTCGTGCGCTACTGAGACCAGATCGACACTTCTCATCACAGAACCCATCAACCAATTTAACGCAGGTGCTATTTTCCATCACCATCAGGAATCAAATCACGAAATCCATCCTAATTGCTTAAAACTCGAGAAAATCCTTGCCCTAGTCTTCACATTGTACATGACTTCGAACAAATCCTTGTTCGATTGATTCGAAAATCATACTCGAAGGGAGAGGAGCACTCAATGATTCCAGTTATATATGTTTCAAATTTTATTTCGATTTATCTGATTTTTGTTGATTTTTGAAAACGGAAACTTATTTTCCTGGAAGAACGAAAATCATGGCGCCTCATTTCGTTGACCAGAAAAATATAAATTAGGTTTTAGAAGGATATAAGGATATATATATAAGGAAGTTTAAATATTTTAATATTCACTAGTTTATTTATTTTTAGTCTAACGTTGCCTATATTTGTCGTTAAAATTTCCTATGATCACATTCAATACCCAAAAATCATGGAAATTGACATTTAGCTACAGTTTGACCGGACCCAACGAATCTTGTTTCGTCCAATTACGACTTCGTTTACTCACCCAGCGTCTTTTTAACCGTCAAAATACTGACTGTTTTTCACATTAAAATCACGTACGGCCACATACTGACTTCAAAAATCACGAAAACTGAAATATAACAACAATTTAATTTTGCGGATCCAACAAAAGTAGTTTCATCGAAAATGGAGTTTGTTTGCAAAACTGGCTAATTTTTAAGCTCTAAATAACCCATTTAAATATATAAATATATTTAAAATAATTAAATTAAATATATAAAAATAAATATTATCGTATATCTTCACAATAGAATACCATACAACTCCAGAATATTCCTATATGAATTTCTAACTCGATATTCCAAATCCCGATTAAATCGATATTCGATTTATAATGAAATTCCTTTATATATATCATTATAAATTATATATGAATTCCATAGCGACTTTTCTAAAATTTGATTTGTACATAACTTAAAATCTACTTGACGAAATCCTGATTTTTCTCTTCCATTAGAAAAATATACTCCACCAGCTCTGAATCTTTCTCGTATCACAGAAATCCGATTTAAACGGATTCCGTATATTCATTTAAAGCTCGAATCGCCAAATAGCGAACTGCCGCGCCATTTCGAGCTCGATTATAATTATAATATAAATTATACGTTCAACTTTCGTTCAAATAATATTCGTTATTCTAATTCAAATTCTAAGCTGAATTAAATATTTTAAATTGTCCCATTCACATTATATTGTCAATTCAGTATTTCCGACTATTTCGGAATTAAATATATTATTCTATTATTTAAATTAATTAAATATTCAATATCGTTTAATTAAACAACCATTTAATTCTCTAAATCACTAATTAAATAATTAAATAAATAAATTATTATACCATAAAAATACGGGACATTACACAACACCTTATACGATACCATTTCAATACTCGATCAGTCACTGTTACGATAAGTGAACTCAATTAAATGCAGATGATCTTCTCATGATACTCCAAAATCCAATACACAAGCTATAAGTGGATCTTCCAAAACTCGATTAACTTTATCAGTCTGACCATCTATTTGGGGATGATAAGCCGTACTCATTGCATAGCTCGGTTCCCAACGTCTCTTATAAACTCTTCCAGAATCCACTGGTGAATAACGGATCTCAATCGCTAACAATACTCTTAGGAATCTCATGGAATCAAACTATCCACATAAGACATAGCTCAGCCAACTTCGATGTCGTCCTAGTCGACCTGATAGGAATAAATATTAAGCTTTTGGTCAAGCAATCAACGATGACCCATAAACTATCATTTCCCATTCTTGTCCTAGGTATTCCATCGATAAAATCCATCGATACTTGCTCATATTCCCACATAGAAACCTCCAATGATTGTGATAATCCACTTGACTTCTTCTGTTCATTTTTAACCAATCGATAGTTCATACACTTCAAGATAAATTTCCTGACATCACTTTTCGTACCTTCCCAATAGTAAACACGCTTGATATCTCGATACATCTTATTATCACCAGGATGAGTTGTCAATCTGGAGTGATGACATTCTCTCAGAACCTCATCTCTCAATCCATCTATGTTCGGAACAATCAGTCATCCATTCCTACGAAGCATACCATCTCGATCGACTTTGAAATCCTTAATTTCCTCGGGGTTGACCCTCATTTCTAATCTTCGAATGATTTCCAAAACCCTCTCGCCTCGCTTCTGGCTTTCGCCCGTCCTTTCTATGATATTCGGTCTCAGCGATAAAGTTGTTAACATCTCGGATCTGACTCACAATGAGGTCTAAAATCAAATCCGACCAAATACTCGAGATGCTTTCACTCAGTAAACATGGCTCCTAAATTTGCATGTCTTCTACTTAATGCATAGGCCACGGTGTTACCTTTTCCTGGAGTATAATCTATTCCAAAATCATATGATGCCAGAAACTCTAACCGTCGTTGCTGTTGAAGATTCAAATTCTTCTAGAAGAATTGATACTTCAACGACTTATGATACGTAAACAATTCAAATCTAACTCCCACCAAATAATACCTTCAAATCAGTAGAGCAAACATAATTTCCAATAAATCCAAATGGTGAGCCGAGTAATTCCTTTCATGCGGCTTCATTTGTCGACTCGCATAGGTCACAACTCTGTCCTTTTATGTTAGCATCGCTCCAAGTCCAGTGCTATATGCATAGAAATATACAACCTTTTCTTCATTCCCACTTGGAATAATTAACACAGGAACACTCATCAATCTTT
Organism: Allium sativum; assembly: GCA_030737875.1. Lineage (NCBI taxonomy): Eukaryota > Viridiplantae > Streptophyta > Magnoliopsida > Asparagales > Amaryllidaceae > Allium > Allium sativum. The sequence continues at coordinate 51,752 of JASFAX010000784.1, read as the reverse complement.
CTTTCAAAATTACAAAAGCTTTCTCAAACTTCATATTCCACGCGAAGACTTGATTCTTCGTTGTCATTCCTGTTAATGGTACTGCTATCCTAGAGAAATCTTAATAAATCGTCGATAATATCCAGCTAAACCAAGGAAATTCCTAACGTTTGTCGCATTCTTGGGATGATCCCAATCCTCGATTGCAGCAATCTTAGCAGGACTACCTCTATCCCCTATCCTGGTACTAAATGACCCAAAAATCTCACTTCTTCCTTCCAGAAGTGACACTTCGAAAACTTAACCCTCAGCCGATGTTTCCGTAAAATTTCCAAAATAATCCTTAAGTGCATCTTTTGTTCTTCTTCATTCCTCAAATAAACCACTATACCATCCACGAACATAAGTACGAATTTATTCAACTAATCCCTAAAAACTCGATTCATAATATCCACAAAATATGCTGGTGCGTTAGTCAATCCAAACGACATCACCAGCCACTCATAAAATCTAGATAGTGTCCTAAAAGCAGTCTTTGGTACACTATCCCTCGCCACTCTTAGTTGGTGAAATCCTATCGCCAAATCCATTTGGTAAAACACCTTGGCTTCATTAAGCTAATCAAACAAGTCATCGATTCTAAGTAGTGGATACTTGTTCTTCTTGGTCATCTTATTCAGCTCACGATAATCCATACATAATCGCAATGATCTATTGGCCTTGGTTGCAAATATAACTGGTGCACCCCATTCAGATACGCTTCTCCGAATGAATCCCTTACTCATAAGATCATTCACTTGCACCTTTAATTCTCACTAATCCTTAGGCACCATCCTCCTAAGAGGCGTAACAACAGGTTTCGCTCCATCCATTAAATCAACCCGAAACTCAATCTCTCGTTGCACCAACAATCCTCTAACCTCATCAAACACATCAGAAAACTCTCGTACGATTGGCATAGATGAAAACCAATCTCGTGGAATCATAAGAGAATATAAAAACTAACCAGAACTCCATCCTCTAGTAGACAGTGTATCACTATCTTTCGTCTTTCCACATTCCCAATTGTCACCTCGAGCCTCTCGCAATCCATAAAAGTCGCATATCTCTTGAGCCAGTCCATAATCCCAAACCCTGCGAAATTTAAATCAAAACAATCACACATAAAAGACCATGATTCGATATAACAAGACCACGCCAAAGCATACGAAGACTCGACTAACCCCCAATTGAATTAGTCACAACTAAAGGTCTATCAACAATCTCAGGTTCTAAACCTCACTTGCAATCAACCACAATACGGATAAAAGAATGCGATGCTTCAGTATCAAACAAAACTCGAATTGAAACATCTCTGACAGAAAGTGTACCTTGCACAACAACATTCTTCTCCTTCTCCTCGGCAGTCGGACGTCTTAAGGAAGATGGCACAACATCCAGAGCATACGCTCTCACAACCTCCTTATCCTTTGGTGGTTCCGGACAATTCTTATTCATATGCCCAGGCTTATCATAATTAAAGCACTTCCTTTCCACCTTAGCGTTCTTACAATGTTTGGAAAGATGACCCTTCTGTTGACAATTATAGCAAGTAATCTCTCCTTTCGGTTCCTTCTAGCCATTCTTTCCTTGTTGTTGTTGTTTTCTCCTACTATTCCACTTTTTCTTATTACAGCCACCTTGTTATGGTTTTGACCCCTCCTTGTCCTCAACAACAGCCTCAAATTTCTTCGGAAACAAACTTTGTTTTCTTAAAGCCTTCTCGACCAACTTTTCATAAGGATCATCAATATGGTCAACCAATTATTTTCCAAGACTCTCGTCCAAACCCATAATAAACTTCTCAATCTTTTAGTAAGGAGTCTCAATATACGAATGAGCATACTTAGACAAAGCTTCTAACTCAGCCACATACTCAAACACTAGCCTGCCTCCTTGCTTAAACTCAACAAACTTCTTGAAGAGTATCGAATTTTGGACCGTAGAAATGATCCCATATTATATATTTTTTTGGAGTCTCCAAAGTAAGACAGTTCCACCAATCCATCGCTTGTCCTTGCAGCTGCCTCGATGTAAGCTTCCTCTTAGTTGCATCCTCAATTCCCAAGTCTCCGAAAATTCGAACACAAATATCCAACCAATTCTGAACCTCAACAACTGGTTACGTTCCAAAAAATGGCTTGCCACCCAGAGAAGTGTAATCCATGCAGAGCTTTGCAAAATCAACAACCCTAGGTGCCTGCACAGGAACATCACACTCGACTGCCACTCCTGGAGTGGGCATCCTTATCATGATCGTTGTCATTATGGCCTCGAACATAGTAGGATAATCAAGTATAATAGCTGCAACTCCCGACTAGCCACCATCGCCTACCCCTTTAGTCGCAGGCTCATCCCTTGCAGCATGTTTCGAAGTTCATCGACTCATTATCTATTTGAAACGAGGATGATCAATTCACATTATAGAAAGCTGCATTGTTATTCCAGTGCTTACTAACCTACTATACTATATACAAATATAATATAGTAATCGTCCATTGAAAATAACAAGTATGTCTCTCATATGCTTTTACGCTAGTGAAGTTTGGGTAAAATCGATTAACCAAAGCTCTGATACAAAAAGTGACGGCCGCCTCGTACCTCCTGCACCGAACTAAGAAATGGTGCACTGTATGATGTGCTAGGCCGATACAGGACGATTATCAAGGGGGAATAACTCGAAATAAAACTTATCATATAACTCACGGTGCATGGATAATATATATTAATTAAAATATACAGCAACATATAGTAGTGAAGCATAATTGAACTGAAAATCAAATCTTCACAAAACCATAGGATCTCAAGTACAACACATCTTTGTACATGAATCTCTGAATACAGTATGCCTCACTGCATCCCTTAAAGTATCAATAACCATCAACATACAACATAAATAGAAAAGGAATATCTAAATAGTAGGTAGTAATAGTACGCCAACCTTCTGCTCATCACTGCACAACATCATACCAACACCAAAACCTACTACCTACTACTTAGCCTACTCATCAACAACAACATTGATGAACAACCCAAGATAATAAGAGGGAAACCTTGAGTCTGATAACAGTCTTAGTGAGCGATAAGAGAGCTAACAACATATACATATGATAACATGAGCATAGACAGTTCAACCATCTGATCTGTTCGACAACCACAAAAGTTAACACGTGAAAACCATCTATCACATTTTATTACAAAATAGGAAAGGACAACCCATTCACGCTACTCTTCGACAACCTACGATGATAGCCTACCTAGAGAAAATAGATAAGAAATCATACAATCGACCATAGCACCATAGCATCCAATATCCTAGCTATCACTGACTACAACCTTGAATCTATCGATAATCGAATTTTCTTTCAACGATTAAAAGGGCTAATGGAAAACCTTGGATCTAGCTAAACTACCATACGACATCGTGAGTACGTATGTTTGCCTTGCTCGACGAAGAAAACTAGGCCTATCATGACTGCTCATGGTACATGATCAATCCATTTTGATCATGATCAGCATCACTATGATATCCCTGCTTTAAGTCCGATTGAACACTCCGATTATCAAAGATTCCTTGGCACTTCAAATCTATCGAGCCTTTATACTTGGTGATATATCTTTAGTTCGAGCGACTTCTCAAACCAATTCCACTATCATCCTTGATCAACTCCCACCCGAGTCAATCCATCGTCTTACTTGATTGTATATCGCATCACGACCAGCTTCACATCAATTCAACTCTGACCACTCCAACTTGAGTTCATAATAAAAGCATTAACCATCGTTGAGTTGCACATCTTCCATATGAAGTCCATTACTCACCAAACTTCACCAACAACCCATAGAAGCCATCACCATCAAGTCCACAATGTTTTGAACCCCATCTCAACATTCTTATGAATCGATACCGGTCTATGATGGACCAATACCCTTCCATGATGGATCGGTATCGGTCCATACACTTAGCGTAAATTTGCTAAGTTTATGGCTTCGGTCCATCCTTGTCTCAAGAACATCCTACTGGTCCATTTTCCAGCCATTTTGACCTTCCTTTAGAAACTTATGTCGGTCCAACCATGTCTCGAGTAATCAACCTTTGACCCATCCCAAAACAACTCCAAATGACTTGAAAATTTGCAAGCGGCATTGACTTTCCATGACGATGCACCCTCACAAAGTTTTACTGTTGTCTGACCCATCCTGATGGATCGGTACCTGTCCTACTTAGCAACTTTTGGCACCAAATTTTCTGTTTTGCCTCGACTCATCATCTTGAGCTCCTCCATCAAGTTTCATTTGAATCTGAACTTATGAACTCTGATTTTCTCTGTCCTTCAATCCTAAGATCTAAAACAACCAATTCTGATAAATAACTCAAACGATGTAATCAATTCAATCAAAACAAACATTAATTCTTACAATATTGATTATATAAACATGAACATATCACAATTAATGAATAAACATATCGTAAACATGAGATTTAGCATGATTTGGATCTAAACATATGAATAAACATGAGTAATCTAACAATAATCTGGTTAACATGATCAAATTAGGTTTTCTAAGACGTCTAAATCTAAGATTAACATATATGATCAGATTTTGGGTGAATTTATCATGTAACATATGAATATGATCCTAATTTACCCATACAATCCTTGGTTTCCGTGTGAGAGATATCTATCACTCACTTAATCCTCAATGTAAATTCGACGAGATCAGATCCGGACAATGCTGGTAATATTCGAAATTGATGCAATATGATATGATCAATCCTCCCTTGATGATGGTTTATCTTCTAAATGCAATCTACGATGGATATTAATGAAAAGAATGGAGGATTAGGATTTTAGATTGTACTGGAGATTCATAGACGCCTAACTTAAAGTTATAATGAAGAGAGTAACCCTAGTTCTCTCCCTAAACCCCCTTATTTATATCTGTAGGCCATTAGTCTAACGAGCTTGGCTAATTAACTCATTAACTGCTAACCAGTCTGTCTATTTGCAGCTGAAACTTAAAACACTGATTCCTTCCAAACTGCTATACCAAATTCTTCATGTGACTACTATGAACAATCATAAACCACCATTTTAATCCAATATTATCGATTTTAGCACTTGATTTGATCCCTGTTACATGTTATAGCCCAAATAACAAACAAGGGCAAATGGCCATAATTAAATTTGGTAAAAAAAACATGGACATGTCTAACACCCAAATGAACAACATATTAAAATATGAGAATGATCCGACCATAGGGAGTAAAATATAATTATTTTACGGTCGATCGATACGTAAAACACGAATCGTTACAGACACATCAATTGGATGATTTAGATTGTATGTTAGGGCACGTCATTTAGATCTTGAAGTAGTCTTTCACTGCTTAATGGAGGGACCGGGGTGGGGCCATAGTCAATGTGAAAAAGACAGACCTATATGTAGGTATCTATATTGTAGGCCTAACAAAGTTGTCCTTTACAGATATTGAAAGCTCCCGGTTGAGTTTCATGCATAGGTGTTGCCTGATAGCAAAACCCAGAGTGTAGTACGAAGTACGTTCGTGTGAGGGTCTCGATGCTCACATTAGGTATTGCATCGTAGACGTCAGGGCACTTAGTTCCGCATCGGGGCTTAGCCCGACCGTAGAGGTTGGATATAAAGATTTGTATGCTTACGTGGCATATCGATGATGGTTATGTGTATTTACGTGGCATAGTGATGAAGATTCCGTACACGGCTAGGTGTAGGATGGAGGTTAGGTATGCTTTTGTGGTGTAGCGGTGAGGACCATACGAGGAGGGCACTATAGGGAGCATCTTGAGATGTCGGGCATTTAGCTACATATATATGATTTATTAGGTAAATCTATTTAGGGGTAGATGAGTATGATTTATACGAAAAAATCGAAAGTATTATGACAACCCACGTCCCTTAATGTCACCCATATGAAGATGCATTAAGTTATGTGAAGCGCAATAATAATACAGAGTCTAATTTCAAAAGATAGAATAAAGAAAGTAGCGAAAAATCTTTTCAAACATTTATTTCAAACCAAATACAACATTACATTTTCAATTGTCATAAAGTCATAATCATAAAACATCCGTCTAATAAACCATCAGAGAACAAAACCATAAAATAATATCCCTCATGTGCCATAAGAATAAACGTAGAAAAGAAACTGAAGTAATGCATATAAAGAGAAGTAATCCAAGTCCAAGCTGAATAAAGAAATCATGGTCACTGCTACAATCCACCCCCCGAGAACCTACGGGGGGAAGGAATAGAGGGAAGGAAAAACAAAACAGGTCAGACATAAAGTCCGGTGAGTTCCCGTGATTTTTAGCACAAGCATAAGGAAAGAAGTATCAAGACAGATCAATAATACTGGACAAGAAAATAAAGTAAACTACACAAGTACGAAATAAACGAGACAAGGTAAGATCAAGTAAGATTCTCATTCATATCCCAAGAACAAGTTTCAGCACCAACTATTAGAATATCAGGATTAGGTGTTACCGTAATTACTATCCAGTGATCGTCTACCTACAGACATGAATAATCTGTGACATCCACGACAGATGGGGATATCAGTCCCGAACCCATCAACTTTAAAGACATAGCCCTATCTGCCGGTGTTACTACGTCTTAGTTCCCCCCATCGGACCCATGCACGCTCATGACTCTACCGGAACGTTCTCGTACCCACCTCCAAGATTTTGAACCTCTTGCAATCTAGATCAATGAAGCATGCACTGGCCACTACCTAGTGCGAGACCACGATATGATACCAACATGGATACTTACTGATACGGGTTCCAAACAACAGATTGACACAATCCACTCCGAGGATTGCACCCAAGTAAACTAGAATTTTAAGATCCCCCACCCCCGGATATAAACAGCAGACATGGAACCTCTTAGCTTATCAATTTTAACAACTTGCATTCTACGTATCAGAGGATCATAGAATATTTATTTTATTTCCATACGAAGTCATATGGTCGTGTAACTTTGGGCAAGGACTATTGGGGTTACTTCGCACATTCTAGATTCTTGCCGAATTTTAAATGATCGTTTTACCCCTGGCAAATCTTGTTTCACCCATAACTTTTGATTGATAAGGAGTTTTGACCTGAAACAACATTCATTAGATTCAGATGATGGTTTACCTTTTTGTAGAGTGGTCACATTAATCAAACAGACTTATCGTTTGGGAGATATGGCAGAAATAAGATTTGAAGATGGAAAAACAATGCAATCGGCTTAATAGGGTGATTAGCAGCTAGGCCCATAACCCATTTCGGGATAGGGTTATGGGAGGGCTGAAAGGAGTTGGAGAATCATCTCCTTTCACTTTTATAGCCGCCAAAACCTTTCTCTAAGCCTAGTAATGACCTCCATCTTCCAAATCTCTCTCTAATCACTTTCTAATCACATATTAAGAAAATCTACATTAAATCAAGGCGGATTTGCATCAAATTCGAGATAGAGCTACTACACTACATAGGAATCCGTGCCAAATTAATATAAGTTTCAGATCTTACTTTCACTTGTGGCTAAGGCGAGTGATTAGCATGTTCATTGACTAATTATGGTTAATTAGGGTGATTAGTGATAATTAGCGAAATTATGACTCAGAAAAATCTGGAAAAATATGTAGAAATTCTGAAATATTATTTTATGTCACTGGTATAAATTTGGGTTAATTTGGATTAAGTTTGCTAATCCTATAGTTAAACATGGCTAAGGGGATTAAGGGGAAAATCATGGGTTTTGGGTGTGTTTGATCTAAAATAACCTATGTTATTGGTATTTTGATCTTTTTGATCGAACATATATGTTGACACTACTTTTTCATATGTTTTATGATTATTTAGTAAAGTTAGAATTGTCAAAAGCGTCGTCGTATGGCGAGAATGGACGATACAAGCTTGTTGGAAATTCTGCAGCAATCCGGATCGGATCGGCTTGGGTGATCGGATTGGCTAGGGGATCGGATCGGCTTGGAGGATCGGATTGGCTAGGGGATTGGATCGGATGTGTTGAACCAAACTGGATTGGGGCATGGTGAGAAGGAAGGTTACTTGCATAGAATTCGAGTTGGAGTGGGATTTGGATCGCACCAGGAGGCACCGAACCGAACCACACCAGGAAGAAACGAACCGAACCGCACCTTGGAGCACCACGACCCGAACCGAAGCAATGACCACGAACCGAACCCAAATGGAAAGCATGAACCGAACCGATGATCATGAACCGAAGTAGGGTGTGGACCACGAACACCGAATCCAACCAGATTTGTAGTTACTACTACGCGACGACTCTTCTGAAGACCAACTCCAATCCAATCAAAACCAGAGATGCAAAGGAAGTCCAAATAAGAGGTTAAAACTTAGGATCTAGATGGGAACCAATGGGTTAACTTCAAGATTTGGGCTTTGTTGCGGGACATATGCAAAGGAGTTACTGATATCCATAACTTTGGCTCACCATTGATAGAGGGGGTATGTAGACGTTGACCCATTAGGGTTATTAACTATGGACCAGTGCAGTGGGGTCAGAGGTTATTGACCCATTAGGGTTATTGACTATTAACCCATCTGGTGATTTAAGGGGTGGATATCGTATGCCTTATGCACTGAGTGAGAGATGTGAGGACGATTGCTATGTTTGATGTTTGCTATCACCATGAAACGTACACTCACATACTACACTCTATGTTAGTGTCACCTTAGAGTATTGTACATCTTGTTGTGCTAACTCTTTGGTTGTAGGTCGAGGTCAGGTATGATCATTTATACCTGTTATTGTTTTATTTAGCTGCATAGATTTGCTATCGCTCACACCAGTCTTTTATCTGACCTAGAGTTTTATGTCTCTTCTTATTACTCTGGGTGCTCCTAAACGAGCAGACTAGAGACAGGTTAGGTGGTTATGCACGAGTAGTTGTCCGGAGACGAGCAGGAGGATTCCACGTACTATATACATATATTATCCCTGTATTGTTGCTGGTCACTGCTTTGGGAATTAGTAGTGTACCTCTTTTATTTCCCTTTTAGAGACAGTATTTTGAAGTTGTAATAATGGTTTGGATCATAAGTAGTATTTTGGATTCCGCTGCTATGATGGTTTAGTTTTCAACTTATACAATGTCTCGCCTGTTTTATGTCAAGTTATGTTACTGTTATATTTTATTCCATGCTCTGTCAGATATACCACATGTTTATGTTTTAAACCCTTTTCTTTTGACGAGCGTCCTATGTAAGTTGGGCATTGGCATAGCGCACTTCAAGGGAAACGTCAGATGGTGCGGGGCGGCCGTCACATTTGGTATTAGAGCCTAGGTTGCGTAGTTAACCTAGGGGAATACATCAGGGAGAGATAATATACGTATATGAGAGCGCATATTTGTGATATTTTGGTTTTCAAAAACTATATATATACTATTAGTATATCTAAGGATGAAGTCACACTGCGTGGGCACCACTAAGGAGATGGTTAATCGTTTTCTATTTACAGATTGAACGATGAGCCGAAATAAGAGGAGCACAGGTTCAGGGGCTAATAATGGGAATGTCCCTGATATAAGGATGATGTTTACTGCCTTCATGCGAGAGATGCTTAGGGATGCTCAGGGAGCAGTCCTAATGCTGCTAACGGTGGTGGTGCAGTAGTGCAGGCGCCTAGAGCCGATTTCGCCAGGCTCAGCAGGGATTATACTAGCCTTAGTGGGAGGTCGTTCCATGGAATGGAATCGGCTACAGAGGTTCAAGATTGGCTTGATAGTTGTGAGTGCATCTTCGAGGATTTGGCGATCGATGATGTAATGAAGAGGAAGCTAGCATCACGTCAGCTTCAAGGATGGGCAATGAATTGGTGGAATTCCATTAAAGCAGCTACTCTCGAGGATCAAGTTACTTGTAATCAGTTTAATACTCGCTTCAGTGACAAGTTTATTCCAACTGCTAAAAAATCAGAATTGTTTAGGAAGTTTTTGGAGCTTAAGCAGAATGGTAGGGCAGTCTCGGAATATATTATTGAATTTCATACTTTATCAAAATATGGATTATCTCTTATTGATACTGCCGAGAAGAAGAACGAGAAATTCATAACTATCCTAGATGGGTACTTGGGGAAAGACTTATAAATCATATCGATGAGACATTCGAAAAAATTGTGGAAAGGTATTGAGGTTGGAGAGCCTTTACCCTAAGCCAAAGACTGAGGTCATCGTTACATCTGTAGAGGAGCCAAAACCGCAGGCAAGCGGTGAAGGTAATAAAAATTCCTAGAGCAAGAGAAAACAGAACCAAACCAAAGATGGTCAGAAAAAGAAGAATAAGAAATATATAGAGGGTTTTAGCTATGGCAAGAAGGGCCACTATGCCAGAGATTGTCGAGCAAAGCCAGCGGACAGGAAGTGCTTCAATTGTGGCCAAGTGGGACATCACAAAGAAAAATGCCTACAACCTCCTAAGGAGAAGCAAATCATGAAAGCATATGCTACCAACGCCATTCCTTCTTCGTCGAATGCCCCAACAGTGGCGGAGAAGTGAAAGGGTGTTGTTATCCACGGTATGCTTTCTATTTATGATGTTTCTATTCGAGTATGGTTTGATACCGGGGCTTCCCATTCCTTCGTATCTAGTAACCTGGTAGATAGGTTGGAATTGGAACCCGAGATTGTCGATAGACCTTTAGTTGTGACGAACCTGATCGGTGCTTCGACTAGCCTCTGTATGATTTGTCGTAATTTGGTCCTATCGAGTCATGGATGTGTGTTTGCTTGTGATTGCTTTGTTTTGGGCTTTATTAGTTTTGGCATTATTTTGGAAGCTGATTGGCTCCAAAGGTATGGGGTGATGGTAGACTATGAGGGCTCTTCGATGACCATTAGAGCGGATGATGGGCGGAGGGTGGTATTGGGTTGCCTGCCTAGTGATGGGGCGATGACTAGTTTTCTAAATTGCGTCGACATCCCGCATGATGAGTTATCGGATGTGCCTATTGCTGGCGAGTATCCGGACATCTTCGGAGAAGTGACCGGACTTCCACCACACCGAGAGATCGAGTTTCGGATTGATTTAGTGAAAGATTCTATACCTATAGTGATGCCACTTCATCGTATGGTGCCAAGGGAGCAGCGAGAGCTCGAGGTGCAAGTAGGCAATCTTTTGAAGAAAGGATTTATCCGAAGAAGTGTATCTGAGTAGGGAGCACCAGTTGTATTTGCTACCAAGGCCGAAGGTTCCCTCCGCTCATGTGTGGACTACCATGAGTTAAACAAGATGACTAGGAAGAATAAGTATCCTCTTCCATGGATAGATGATATGTTTGATCAACTGGATGTAGCAAGAGTGTTTTCCAGTTAGATCTCGCGACAGATTTTCATCGGCTCTGAGTAGCTGTAACACCCCGCCTCCGCTAGGGTCACTCGCAAAGGAATGCACTAGCTTTAGAGGGGCATTATTGGTAAACATGCACAGAAATATCACAAGACAGAACATATATAAATAGCGGAAGTAAAATCAAACTTTCATAACATGAATAAATAAGGTCTAAAGCCTTTTACATCAGAGTACATCAAAACTTGTCTTGCAATAGTAAAGAAGCATAAAGACTTTTTAATAAATTATTCCCCAAGTAAAACAGTAAAGTAGCCATAGCCAAGAGAAGTCCAAGCCATCCATGATGACCTTCAAGCAGAAGAAGTCCGAACTAAACAGCATTGTTTCCTCCCTGAAACCTGGGGGGAAACGGAAGAAAAGAGGCGAAACAAAACGGGTCAGTCAAAAAGACTGAGTAAGTCCTATCTACTTCCAGTATAAAATCAGGTAAAGGTAACATGACATGCATAAACTGAAAGTAAACATAAGGATAACTACAAGATAGATAAACCAGGATAGCCGGTTGAACTACTGCGGCAAGGTAAACCAAGGTATCATGATATACTACGGTGTTATGATAAGTCAAGGTATCACATCGTCAGATTTCTATCGAGTACATTATCCCAAGGTATCTACCCCGTCTAACATCCCACGGTATCTATTATGTATATTCTTCCTAGTTCCAACATGTATATTTGCTCTGCACCTCTCGTACTAGTATCCCTACCCGCGTCATGTGTTAACCATGAACGTCCCTTGCTCAAAGTCGTGTAATGGTCCATGTCAACCTAATACACCACATATATAGGTTACTCAAATCATATGTTTCTTTCCATGTACATAAGTTCAGTCCTTTGCCGTACCTCGTACGGGCTTTCTCATGTCGTATTATCCTTGAAGTCGTTTGGACTGTCACCCTTGTTCTAGCTAGGCTCTTCCATATGAATCATCGTTTGAACTACTAGGACTTACGCCACCTAGCACCACTAGGGATTACGCTTACCTATTGCACGCTTTCGTATTTCGGTTTGGGTTAAACCACCTAGGCCACTAGGGATTACGCTAACCCTCAACCGCGCCCTTTTCCCCACGCATTCATCGTGAATCGTTTTTCTATAACTGTATGCACATGTATCACATCGTGCCATCCGAGTCCTGTCACAGGGCAAACCAAGAAATACAGGACTCGGTCGGGAGCTTTAGATTTATCTGCCGATGCAGATACTAAGGTCTGCTTTTCTACACGTGGCTATGGTCCCACGAGACCCCTCCCTCAACTAGTGAAAGGCAACACAAGAGAAAATCTTGCATGAGAACTACACTCCGGCCAGCCCAAATCCTACGGCCTACCTCACCCATAATTAGATAGCAATTATGGTCTGTTGGGTGTTCCCTGCCTTTCCGTGCGTACACGCTTGACTCAAGATGGTAGATGATCGACGAACTTGCTATCTCGGGCACCTTATGTATTCGTTGACTCACTGCTATCCACCCCAGTCTTTAGGTCGCTCGCATAGCAACCAAGGCATATTCTTGGTTCTTCTACCGCAGACCTCAACCTCTCATGAGCCTAGTATAATGACCTGGCAGCTCACAGAGGGATCCCAAGAATATCCTCATGTTCCCCGAAGCCGCTGCTTCGTTACCCAGTTCGTTGGAGCCTTTATCAGACAGCCTGCTCCTTCACGCATACTTAAACGTTGACCTAACGTATCGGGTTACTAATCTATCTAAGAAATGGTCCAAATTTCCTTGACTAAGAATTATTACTTAGTTTCCCTTAACTAAGGTTTACCACTTAGCCTTATTTCCATAATCCTTGATAACTATGGTTATTTACCTAATCCTCCGAATTAGGGTTTACCTAATGGGTTAAGTGTCACTTAAGTTCATAACTTAGCCCGTCTATAAACCATGTCAAAATTGGCTAAGTATCCAAGTCCAAGACTTAACCCTACAAACCATGTGTCAAGTTGGCTAAGTATATTAAGCAATCCATAACTTAACCTTGTCTAATTATCATTTTAGATTGGTTAACTATATAAATTAACTTGACCTTGTCAAATTACCGAGTCAAATCGGTCAAGCGTATTCAAGTGATTCGTGACTTAGCCTTATCATGTTTTCACGTTAGATTGGTTAAGTATAGATTAACTTAACCTCATCAAATTAACGAGTTGGATTGGTTAAGTATAGGTCACTTAACCTCATCAAATTAACGAGTTGGATTGGTTAAGTATAGGTCACTTAACCTCATCAAATTAACGAGTTGGATTGGTTAAGTATAGATCACTTAACCTCATCAAATCATCGAGTTAAATTAGTTAAGTGTTTAACTTAACCCCATTAAATTACTAAGTTGGATTAATTAAGTCTAGGCTAACTTAACCCCATCCGATTACCATGTTTAGATTAGTTAAGCCTAATCTTAACCCCATCCATTAACTGTGTTATACGGTTAAGTGTCATTAAGAAAATTTACTTAACCTTATCACGTTATCGTGTTGGATTGATTAAGTGTTGGTTAACTTAATCCCGTCCACTCGTCGTATAAAAATGGTCAAGTGCCATTAGGCAAATCAAGTTACTTAACCTACCCAAGCTTATCATGTTTTGTTAAGTATCATTAGCCTAATCAAATTACTTAACCCATTTGTCCATATCATATTTGGTTAAGCCTCATTAATCAAATTAACTTAACCCTATTATGTGGCATTAATTTAATTAATGCACCCTCAACCTCTCACATTAGACCTTGTTGTGGTTACTAGTTAAGTCGGGCGGGTCCGGGTAGATTTACACCACAACCTAGTCTAACCTCGGGTCTTAAGCGCGACATGACCAACTTCTCACATTGGGTCCTATTGTTTGCAACTACTAGTTAGGCCGGTCGGTTCCGGGTAGTTTTACGTTGCAAACTCAACCCAACCTCGAGTTGGCCATACTTATATTATCTAAGTTCATCATGTTTCCAAAACATGTTACAAATTTTCAAGCATTTGGGTAGACCTAACTTAATAGGTAAATTCCCAAAGGGTAGACCTAACTTAATAGGTAAATTCCCAAGCTCATGTTTTTATGCATACTTACATGCCAACCTCCATGTTATCTTTCAAGTCATATTTTCAAGTATATACACATGTCATATTCAAGTTAAGATTTTGCGACATGTTCATGTTTATCTAACTACCCAAAATCGTGTTTTCCCAACGCAAGCAAAGCGAGTCAACATAGTAAGGATACTATGTCACATATTGGTCTCAAAACATGCATGATGCCAAAAAGGGATTGGCTCCAAACATGCATGGCTTCATAAGGGGGTTTGGCCTTAAAACATGCATGATAGAGTCATATAGGGATTGACCATAAGCATGCATACTATCATATAGGATTTGGCCACAAACTTGCATATTATCATAAGGAGGTTTTTGCCACAAACATGCATGAATCATAAGGGGTTTGTGTTCATATGCATGCATAAGCCCCAAAATCTTGTCTTAGCCAATGTTTCACACATAAAGTGGTTCCTAAAGGTTCATGCTAGCATTTCATGCATAAAGATCCAAACTTGCAAGTTAAACTAGGTTATGCATAGCATGAGAGGCTTGATCAAGTCACTCACATGGCCTAAAATCATAAATATGAACACAAGAGGCAAGGTAAGGTTCATATAGGTTCGCATAATCATGTTTAGCCTCATTTTATCCCATGTCAACATTAAAAATACCGTTTTGATCCAAAAGTAGCTAGAACTTACATAGCATGGCAAGAGGACTAGGAGCATGAATCGTTTTGGCGAAGAAAGGTGGCTCCTTTGATGAAGATTCGCCATGAAACTCGCATAGCAACGTCGATTTGGCCTTGATTTGGTGTAGGAAGCTCGCACCTTTTGATTTGAACTTGATTTGGATGCATAGGCTCTAGGGATTTGAGATGGAGGCCATGATCAAGATTGATTTTGGCAGCACTTAGTTGCTAGGTTTGATTTTTAGGGATTTAGGCTAGGTTTAGGGTCTTTTTATAGAGATTAGGATAGTTTTAGGCCCTTAGATTAACCCTAGGATAGATTAGGACCATCAGATCTCGGAAGTTTCCAGAATCAGCCCAAGAACAAGACCAGGTGAGCCAAACAGGTGCGCCAGGCAACTTGCCCCGGCCACCCCCTGTCGACAGGCAAGTCGACAGGGCTGTCGACTTGGTCTTGGCCCAAGTCGACAGGCCTGTCGACAGCCCTGTCGACATGGCCTAGGCGGGGAAACTTCCCGCCCAGCCCCAGATCTGATTTCCAAAACTGTTTTCCGAAATTCAAATTCCCAGAAATCTTCTTTGGGCCTTTAACGGGTCATACGGACTCCGATTCTCGAAAACTCGGACTCTATTTCACGTATTTTTCCGAGACGAACGCAATGGCACAGACCGTTTCACTTGATTCAGAATTTATAATTTAATTCTGTCTTGATTCTTGATTTAACGTGTTATGGAAAAATACGGGTTGTTACAGTAGCAGCTGAGAGTATACCTAAAACGACATTTCAAACGCCGTCTGGATTTTATGAGTGGTTGGTCATGCCAACCGGGTTGACCAATGCACCCGCATATTTGTGGATCTTTTGAATAGGGTTTTCATAGGTCAGTTAAATAAGTTTGTTCTTGTTTTCGTGGATGATATTTCGGTTTACTTGAGGACACACGAAGAACACAAGGAACATTTGAGGATAGTGATGGAACTGTTGAGGAAACACCAATTGAAAGTGAAATTTTCTAAGTGTCACCTCTGGAGGAGGGAAGTGAGGTTCTTGGGCCATGTTATTCCATAGAATGGTATTGCCGTGGATCCTGCGAAAGTGGCTACGGTGCAAGATTGGTCTACGCCCAAGAATGCAACGGACGTGAGAAGTTTCTTGGTGTTAGCTAGATAATATCGTAAATTTATTCAAGACTCCTCCAAGATAGAAGCACCGTTAACTCAGTTAACCAAGAAGAATCAAGCTTTTTCTTGGGATGGAAGGTGTGAGAATGCATTTAAGAGTCTAAAGGAGAAGTTAACGTATGCGCCAGTGTTAGTTATTTCTATAGGGAACGAAGAGATGACGGTATACACGGATGCCTGTAGTACTGGACTAGGTGCTGTAATGATGCAAGGAGGTAGGATTGTAGCTTATGCAAGTCGGCAACTGAAACCGCCTGAGAAAAGGTATCCTACCCATGATTTCGAATTGGCAGCGATCGTGTTCGCGCATAAGATGCAGAGTGTAATGGCTGGATTTTTCAAGCATCTGATATCTATTTTAATAAGGAAATTTAAATATATTTGAGTTGCTCAACCAATTAAAATGTGTATAATCACCTATATGTATGTATATACATATATGGTTTGCACTAGAACTTAACTTATATAAGGTATGTTTAATATTTATATTATAACATACTTAAGCAAAACATTTGTGACAAAATTTCTAACTAAGAGAAGAGTGAGAATATTGGCAACACAAAATAGAGTAACTAAATCCTATTTACTACTAGCATATGGAAGTTAGCATACAAAAGCAAACAAGATCCAAACCCATCATTAAGTAGTAGATTAGGACCTAATCCCCTCATACATAATATCTGCGCATTTGTAAGAATACAAAAACAAATATCAAAGAGAGGAAACCCATTCTCTTGTATATTGATTTGAAGGGTTGAGCTTGGCATTAAATGAAAGTAAGCTTTGCATTAAATGCAAACATAGTCTCATGTACTTTGAAGAGGGAAATAAGGGTTGGTAGGAATCATCTCTTGTGAAGGGTACTTACATGTTTGATGTAACATATGTGAGCCATTCAAAGAGAGAGAAAAGGGGGTAGGTAGGAAAGTTGGCTGTAGAAACTTTAGTGATATTTGCCTATAAATACACGTCCAATTCCATGCATTTTCTCTTTACAAAGAATACAAGAAAGTGCTGAAATTTTATCCATCTCAAACATGAATTCAGGAGCTTATTTACATGTGAGTAAAACCTCACTTAAGTCAAGATAGATTGCAAGTTTACTGTAAACTGTTTGTGTATGCTTTCATGTATGATCACCAATGCAAGTTTACAATGTTTTATCACCAGTATAGTGTTAATATACCAAGTTCATATCATCATTTAACTATATATTTGCAAGTATAGATGGAATAGAAATGGGTATCACTTTGATCTTGATCAAAGAATTTCTGCAGTTTTGTTTACTGTCAAAACAAAACTCTGCAAAATGAAAATACCTGGTAGATCACAAATCACAAGTATACAAACATATACATATGTTATGCGTATATACGAATATATATATATATATATAACACCTTATAGTATGAACAACATCAAGATATATGAGTTTGAGAACAAGAAACAGAAAGTAGCAGGTTCTCTGTAATCAACAATTAAAATCCGAAAATCCAAATGTCGTAGAAATGAAATACAGTGATTCGAATGCAATCGTGATAGGAAATAATGATTTTTAAAAGTAATTTCACGATTTTTAATGTTGAGATAAGGGAGAATGATTGAGATAACCGAAAACGACACTTTGACCAAATTCCGGCGATCGACGACGATGAGGGTCGGGCCGTGGAGCGTGGAGGAGCTACACACATCGGGGAACTCGAGAAAAATGTCAAATGATTTTTCCATTGGGTGAACCGAGCTGCCGAGCTCGATTTAGGATTTTAAATGGCTGAATGGGTTCGAACGTTTGGCGGCGATGTGGGGGACCCACAGGCGATCGAGTTGGCCGAAGTTTGGCGTGGAGCGGCGTTGGTTCTTGGCGGAGCTAACGGCGGCGGTGCGAGGCGTTCAGGTGGTCGGAGGCGATGAGTCGAGCTCGATTTAGGATTTTAAATGGCTGAATGGGTTCGAACGTTTGGCGGCGACGTGGGGGACCCACAGGCGATCGAGTTGGCCGAAGTTTGGCGTGGAGCGGCGTTGGGTCTTGGTGGAGCTAACGGCGGCGGTGCGAGGCGTTCAGGTGGTCGGAGGCGATGAGTCGATCTCGATTTAGGTGGTACACTTTTCGAGATGTGTACTTGAAGTTTTGGTGGAGTGGCGAAATCGAGGAGGAGGCGACGATGGGCGGTGGTGATGGGTCAGTCGTGATCAGTGGAAGAAGTGGAGTTTGTGGGTGGTGGTTCGATGATGGTTCGACGTCGGGTGGAGGTGTGAACGTGCACACTAGTGCACGGTGGAGCTGGGTGATCGAGAAGAAGAAGGAGGGGCTGGCACGATGGAAATGAGGTGATGCGCCGATGGATCACCCTGGTTTTCGAACTTGGCACATGGCTGGTAAACGAGGACTTGACACGAGGGATCCGTTATGAGTTCGAGTGGTTTCGCCATGTTTTCGAGCTAGTAAAGGAGGTTGGTAAAGGGTTTTGAAGGCTGGTAAGTTGGTAAACCAGTGGAGGAGAGACGCAAGGCTGATAAAGGAAAACCAGGCGATTCACACGAGTTGGTAAGGCGATTTTGAGATGCCGAAATCCAACTTGGCAAATTCAAGCGAGAACGGTTTTCCAATGCAAGAATTTAATTAAATCGAATTTAATTAAATTAAATAATTTAATATAATTAATCAGTAATTAATTTATTTAAATAAATATATAGTTTTTATTTAAATATAGCATAGATCAGTGAAACGGTCAAGACGACAGTGAGGTCCCAGAATCGAAGTGTTCGAAGAAGTTCGTCGAGTTAGAACTTGAGTTTTAAAAGATAATTTAATTTAAATAAATTATAAAACAATTTATTTAAGTTTAAATAAAGGAAAATAAATATTTGACAAATCAAATCGGAGTATAGAACATCGTCTAACAATCGATGACAAGCGAGATAAAACACCGTATGCGTAGCACGGGCTTTTTCTATACACTTTCAAATATTGATAAAAACTGTATAACATCTTGTGTATGACACACACACTTTAACTATACAATTGAAAGTGATATTTAAGATATCCAGATATGAACCCGAGAATTTTATACTGTATATATAATTATAAATACAGGATGTTCAACTGAATTAAAGACAGTAAGCTGATAATAAATTATCGACTATAAAAGATATTTCGTACATCGTTTCAAAGAGTCCGAAATTTACATTCCACTTCGACTCGAATTATACGACGTATACCGGAAATCGATAAAGATGAAGAATGCAAGCACTATTCCAAAATAGTATCTACGGTCTGTTCAATCCCAGAACAGATCCGAATAGTCGGATGTCTGACAACGTATATCGTTCAGATTTTACACATCGACTTTAGGTAAGTGTATTTTGTTGGTGGCGGAGAGATTCATTTCTTTAGCCTTATACCCAGAATATATTTGTGGAAACAAATGAGTGATCTGTCAGATAGGACGGTGTGATATTCAAAGACGTTGAAGAATAACCCGTCAACGGTAAACGTGACTTCAAACCTCACAACCCGGAAAGAAAATAGTTGGGCTAGGCAGCATGGCTAGTTGGGTCATACCCAAGCAGGGTATATTATCACTATCTAGAGTATTTCCTTTTGTTTCTTAAATCTATATTCACTGCTGTAACTTCGGTAATCGGTGGGTCATTCCCAACCGTGGAGGTGGTAATATATTCGTTACACTCAAGCTAAATGAGTGGACGGTCATGTGTGGCCAGGTTGCAGGATGTTCTTGTTGTACCCCAGTGTATCTTCTCTAGAGTACACTGATCGGTGGGTGCTCCCATACCCTGTCAGTTAGAAACCAAATTCCAATAAGCGCTCGACGGTTTTAGATTTTATTCTATGTACGTGAACGTGAGATGCAAGCGATTCACTAGATGATTATTTATTTGATAAATACTATCATAAATATCAAACGTTTTGATATTTAAAATACAAGGTTCGTTTTCCATATATTAGTTATGGATTGGGCTTAAGATTTCTAAAGTAATTGAATCTATTAATAACGGAACACCTTATTCCTTATTTCCCTGTTTACATCTATTTAACTGTGTTTACTCACACCAGTCCCCTGACTGACCCGGAGTTTATTTTCTGTGTTTTCCCTAAACTCTTGGGTACTCATAATATTTATTATGAGTAGGCAAGTAATTCGGGTTGGCAAATGGAACCTTACGAAGTTCAAGTTGCAGGACAAGTCTAGTAGTTTACTACACCTATGTATCCAGTTTAGATTTGTATTCCCATATCATGATGTAAAATTATGTTAATGTACTATGATGATGTAATATGATGATGTACTATGATGTAGCGGACCCTATGATGTGATGTATTTTGTATTTTTAAATTCCGCTGTGAGATTTCTGGTAACTTCTTATTCTTCTATTCTAGTAGTTCTATCTTTTCTATCTCATCTTCTAATTTCTTTCAATAATGACACGGTTTTCGGAGGGTCGAAAACCACGCCGTTACAGTTGGTATCAGAGCCTATGTTCTTCGGAAACATTTAGGCTTTGAAATAATGAGTGAGCGTATTTCTACTAAAAACTATATTTTAGTATAGGTAGATCGTAGTTACTTAGTTAATCCCTTGACATATTTTTCCGATGAGTCATTTATTTTCAGTCCGTGTACTCAGAGAGTTGAAAATGAGTTCTTGTGGAGGAAGAGGCCGAGGAGCAAGCGGAGCAACTACGACAAACGGACACACTGTTAACCAGACCCAAGTGGATACTACTGAAGTAATCCGAGCACCAACTTAGCCTAACTTTGCTATGGTCTGTAAGAATTACACAACTCTGGGAGGAAAGATTTTTAGAGGTACTGAATCACTGGTCGGAGTTCAAGCATGGATTAGATCATGTGAGAAGATTTTTAAAGGACTGAGGTTGGATGACGAGCATAAGCGTCTCTTAGCTTCATGGAATCTGGAAGGAGCCACAGCAATATGGTGGGATGCCCAGACTGCTAACACTCCTGAGGAAAACTTTACTTGGCCCATGTTCAAAGAAGCTTTTGAAGGTCAGTATCTACCTCCTACTGGAAGGACAAGGATGTACTGAGACTTCATTGACTTAAAGCAGGAAAGCATGTCTGTCGTTGAGTACGAAAACCAGTTCAACGCACTTTCAATCTTTGGACCGGAGCTGATAAATACTCTTTTGAAAAAGAATGAGATGTTTGTTGCTGGTCTTAGAGATAATCTGCAAGGAAGGATGATGGGACATTTGAAGGATCCATTTGTGGAACTAGTAGACCTAGCACTCAGATATGAAGCACTAGATACAAAGAAACCAGGAGCGAGGATCCAGACTAGGGAGACGAGTGGGGTGAATGTCATGAAAAGAAAGGTCAACCCAGATTGGAATGATAATCAGGGCCAAGCTAAGACGGGGCAACAGACTGTGGAAGGTAAATTTAAGAATGTGGTGTGCCACAACTGCAAGCAAAAGGGACACATTGCACGATTCCGTAAACAAAAGGGGAACCAGAAACTCCAGCAATACCCACAACAGCAACAGAAACCCCAGCAATACCCACAACAGCAACAGAAACCCCAGCAATACCCGAGACAGCAACAGAAACCTCAGTAACAGAATCAGAACCAGAACCAGAATCAGAGGAACAAGATGGTAGTGAAGAATCTCTATTTCAACTGTCATCAACCAGGACACATGGTGAAAGACTGTCCATTGATGAAGAGGGCACCACAGCCTAGGGTTTTTACAATCAAAGATGAACCGTCTACTTCTCAGAATGTGAAAGGGAAGGGAGTGCTGGAAGGTACTTTACAGTTTAATGGAATTTACCTTCGTGTTTTATTTGATACTGGCGCTTCACACAGTTTTATTTCAGCCGAAACCATAGATTAGTTTGACCTTAAACCAATTATATCACCAAACCCCATTTGC
This sequence comes from Allium sativum, assembly GCA_030737875.1. NCBI lineage: Eukaryota > Viridiplantae > Streptophyta > Magnoliopsida > Asparagales > Amaryllidaceae > Allium > Allium sativum. The sequence goes on along the minus strand of JASFAX010000784.1, from coordinate 29,486 downwards.
GTATCAAACCCCATAGGGGGAAAAACTAAGCTTAAATTGTGTTGTGAGGATATAACTCTCTTATATCTCTCACACTCTTTTCGATTTGACTTCTATGTTCTAGACTTCAAAAGTTTCAATTTTATACTTGGATTAGACTGGTTAAGCAAGTTCCAAGCCAAGATAAAATGTGATAAAGAAATCATAACCCTTATAACTAGCTTAGAGCGAAAAGCTAGAATAACTTGTGGGAAACCGGGAATTCACACCTGTAGTTTTCTATACGCTTTAGAAGCACCTCAAGAAAGTCTCGACACCTTGGAAGTAGTAAGAGAATTCAAGGACGTATTCGAGGAAGTCGGAAGTTTACCTCCACATCGAGAGATCGAATTCCGAATTGATTTAGTCCCAGGAGTTAGACAAATGATTCAACCAAAGAGACGGATGACTCCCAAGGAAGTTCAGGAATTAGAGAAACAAACTCGGGATTTGCTGAGTAAAGGCTTAATCCGACCAAGTTTTTCTAGTTGGGGCTCTGCGGTAGTTTTTGTAGTGAAGTCGGATGGATCTTTGCGACTGTGTGTAGACTATAGAGAGTTGAATAAAGTAACCATCCGAAATAGATATCCACTACCTAGAATTGATGACCTTTTCGACCAATTGCACGGAGCAACACTATTCTCCCAGATGGATTTAGCAACAGGATTTCACCAATTGAGAATCTCTGAAGATTGTATTCCTTTAACAGAGTTCAGAGGCCCAGATTTCTTTTATGAATGGTTGGTTATGCCGTTCGGACTAACCAACGCACCAGCTTTCTTCGTAGATCTGATGAACAGAGTCTTTAGGAAAATTCTTAATAAATTCGTTCTCGTTTTCATTGACGATATCTTAATCTTTTCAAAAACCGAAGAAGAGCACCGTGGTCATCTTAGAGTAGTGCTAGAAACTCTAAGGAAACACGTGTTGAAGGCAAAATTTTCAAAATGTCACTTTTGGAAATCGGAAGTGAGATTTTTGGGGCACATAGTAAATGGAGATGGGATATCAGTAGACCCAGTTAAAGTAGATGCAGTACAACTATGGAAACAACCTCAAACACCAACAAATATTCGTAGTTTCCTAGGACTGGCGGGATACTATCGAAGATTTATCCGAGACTACTCCAAAATATCGTCGCATCTGACCAAGTTAACAAAGAAGGGCCAAAAGTTTATTTGGGACCCAAAGTGTGAAGAATCGTTTCAAGAACTAAAGAAAAGATTAACGGAAGCACCAGTATTAGTTGTTCCCGATGGAACGAGCGGATTTGCAGTTTACACCGATGCTTGTAGAAAGGAAGTAGGAGCGGTGTTAATGCTGAAGGGACAAGTGATTGCATATGCAAGTAGGCAGTTAAAGATTCACGAGAAGAATTACGCAACTCACGACTTAGAGTTATTAGCAGTTGTTTTCGCATCTAAAATGTGGAGACATTATCTGCTAGGTGAGAGATTCGAACTTTTCACCGATCATAAACCATTGAAGTATCTGTTCACTCAAAAAGATTTAAATCTAAGACAACAGCGGTGGTTAGAATTTCTTGCATCATATGACTTGGATATCATTTATACACCAGGAAAAACGAACGTAGTGGCAGATGCCTAGAGTATAAATGCGATATTATCACTTTTGGAAGTCACACCGACTCTCCAAGAAAGGATAATGAGTAATCAGAAAAGGGATCCCAAACTGGAAAAGATTATTCAAGGAGTCACAAACGGAAAAGAGACCGACTTCGAGTTGGACAATCAAGGAGTATTGAGAATAAACGGCAGATTATGCGTACCTAACGTGGATGGGATAAGACAGGAGGTTTTAAAAGAATGCCATGCATCAAAGTTGAGCATCCATCCAGGAATTCATAAAATGAATCACGATATGAGACGAGTATTCTGGTGGTCAGGAATGAATAAAGATATCACTACTTTCGTAAATGAATGTCTATGTTGTCAGCAAGTCAAGGGAGACCATCAAAAGACTGCTGGACTATTACGGCCATTAGAGATTCCCAACTAGAAGTGGGAAATGATATCGATGGACTTCATCGATGGTTTGCCAAGAACAAGGAGAGGCTACGAAGGGATTTGGGTAATCATAGATCGGTTAACTAAGAGTGCGCACTTTATTCCAGTGAAACCAAAACGCACTGCCATAACATTAGCCGAAGTATTCATGAAAGAGATAGTACGACTGCACGGTATTCCAACGAGCATTGTAAGCGACAGAGATACCATTTTCACAAGTAGATTTTGGGAAGCTTTGCAGAGAACATTGGGAACAAGATTAAATTTCAGTACAGCTTACCATCCTCAAACGGACGGTCAGACGGAAAGAGTTAATCGTATATTGGAAGATCTTCTAAGAGCGTGTATTTCAGATTTTGGAGGATCGTGGGAAGATCATTTACACCTAGTAGAATTTTCATATAATAACAATTACCAGGCGAGTATACAAATGGCACCATATGAAGCATTATATGGAAGACCTTGTAAAGCGCCTGCATGTTGGGTGGAGTCCGGAAACAAATTGGTACTTGGTCCGGATATGATACGAGAGGCAGCAGCGAAAGTGGAATTAGTGAAGTTGAGAATGAAGGAAGCCCAGGATCGCCAGAAAAGCTATGCCGATAAAAGGCGAAGAGATTTAGTGTTCAAAATAGAAGATCTAGTTTTCGTGAAGATCTCACCAATGAAGGGAGTAGTAAGATTTGGAAAATATGGAAAGTTAGCACCAAGATATGTTGGACCTTTCCGCGTCTTAGAAAGAATTGGTTTTCAAGCATATAAAGTTGAATTACCAGAATATATGGCGGGAATTCACAACGTATTTCACGTATCACACTTGAGAAAATGCATGCACAATCCATCATTAATTCTGGAACCCTTTGTTCAGCAAGAGATAGAGATTGAGCCAGACTTGACAGTGATTAGACATCCATTCAGTATTATTGACCGAGAGGGAAAGCAACTTCGCAACAAAGTGGTGAGGCTACTAAAGATCCAGTGGAGCGAAAACCCGAAAGACCGTACGTGGGAGACCGAGAAGCATATAAAGAAATTATACCTAGATTTTCCTACGGGTTAGGTATGATTTACTTTGGTATAGTTAAATGTAATGAAATTTCGATTTCTACATTTCCGTGAGTTTTTGCATGTGTGTTTTATGGATTCAGTTTATTAGGACTTATGAACTCTCTTGTATGTTTACATCACTGATGAGTTCTATTTCCTTGTTTACTTACCAGATGGCACCATTATGGAAGACCACGGCAAGAAAGAGGATGACACCACTCCAGTTCCTTATGCTTCAAGCAAAGAGACAAAGAGTAGGAGATTCTGACAACAACCGAGAGAGATCACCCATCGACGATGAGGGTACACGCATATCATCTGAAGGATCAGTGCTTGGCAGGAACGAACCAATAGAACAAGATGGAGGAAACCAAGACTTTACTGATGAGGATGAAGTGATAGGAGATGAAGGAAGTGTTGACGGTTATGGTGAAGGAGATGAGGGTGGCGAAGAAGAGGAAGAATATGAAGAAGAATATGAAGAAGAATATGAGGAAGAATATGAAGAAAAATGTAACACCCCGCCTCCGCTAGGGTCACTCGCAAGGGAATGCACTAGCTTTAGAGGGGCATTATTGGTAAACATGCACAGAAATATCACAAGACAGAACATATAAAATAGCGGAAGAAAAATCAAACTTTCATAACATGAATAAATAAGGTCTAAAGCCTTTTACATCAGAGTACATCAAAACCTGTCTTGCAATAATAAAGAAGCATACAGACTTTTTCATAAATTATTCCCCAAGTAAAAACAGTAAAGTAGCCATAGCCAAGAAAAGTCCAAGCCATCCATGATGACCTTCAAGCAGAAGAAGTCCGAACTAAACAACAGTATTTCCTCCCTGTAACCTGGGGGAAAACGGAAGAAAAGAGGCGAAACAAAACGGGTCAGTCAAAAAGACTGAGTAAGCCCTATCTACTATCAGCATAAAAACTAGTAAAGTTAACTGTCATGAGAAAATGAGATGAACATAAGCATGATGACAAGATAGATAAGCTAAATCAAAATAACAGGATGAACTACTGAACTCAGATAAACTAAGGTGTCATGATAAATTACGATGTCAAGATAAAACAAGGTATCCCATCGTCAAGTTCTTGTCAAGTATAATATCCCCAAGATATTTATCACGTATAACATCCCATGGTATCTATCCTGTCTTTTAGCTCTGCACCTACCGTACTAGTATCCCCACCGTATCATGTGTTAACCCTGAATGACCCTTACTCAAAAGTCGTGTAATGGTCCATGTCAACCTAATATATCGCATATATAGGTTACCCAACTCATATGTTTCATTCCATGTAAATGTTCAGTCCCTTGCCGTAGACCATACGGGCTTTCCCATGAGATTCTATATTACTTTAACATAGTTCCATGATCCTTAAGATCGGTTTGGACTGTCACCCTATATCTAACTAGGGTCCTTCAACATGAATCATCGCTTGTACAACTAGGACTTATGCTACCTAGGACTACTAGGGATTATGCTTACCTATTGCACGTTTTCGTATCTCGGTTTTGGTTCAACCACCCAGGGCCACTAGGATTTACGCTAACCGTCAACCGCGCCCTTTTTCCCACGCATTCATCGTGAATCGTTTTTCCATGACTGTATGCACATGTATCACATCGTGCCATCCGAGTCCTGTCACTGGGCAGGTCAGGAAATACAGGACTCGGTCGGGAGCTTTCGATTTATCCGCCGATGCAGATGCTAAGGTCTGTTTTTCTATACGTGGCTATGGTCCCACGCGACCCCTCCCTCAACTAGTGAAAGACAAGATAGGATAAATCCTGTATGAGAACACACTACTGGCCAACCCACAATCCTAGCCTTAACGCAACCATAATTAGATAGCAATTATGGTCTATTGGGTGTTCTCTGCCTTTCCGTACGTACACGCTTGACCAAAGATGGTAGGTAGTCTGACGAAATGCTATCTAGGGTACGACCGTGTATCGTCGACTATCCCCTATCCATCCCCGTCTTTAGGTCGCTCGTATAGCAACCAAGGCATACTCTTGGCTCTTCTAACGCAGACCTTAACCTCTCATGAGCCTAGTATAATCACCTGGCAGCTCACAGAGGGATACCAAGAATATCCTCACGTTCCCCGAAGCCGCTGCTTCGTTACCCAGTTCGCTGGAGCCTTTATCTAAATCAGATAACTTGCTCCTACTCGTGTGCTTAAACGATGACCTACCGTATTAGGTTACTCATCTATCTATGAACCGGTCTAAATTTCCTTGACTAAGAATCATTACTTAGTTATTCCTCAACTAAGGTTTACCACTTAGCCTTATTCCCGTTATCCTTGTTAACTACGGTTATCCCCTATCCTCAGGACTAGGGTTTACATAATGGATTAAGTGTCACTTAAGTTCATGACTTAACCCGTCTACCAATCATGTCAAAATTGGCTAAGTATCCAAGTCCAAGACTTAACCCGTCTTCAAATCATGTCAAAATTGGCTAAGTATCCAAGTCCAAGACTTAACCCTACAAACCATGCTCACGTTGGTTAGGTATGTATTAAGCAACTCACGACTTAACCTTGTCCAATTATCATTCTAGATTGGTTAAGTATATATTAACTTGACCCTATCAATTTACTTAGTCAAATCGGTCAAGTGTATTCAAGCGATTCGTGACTTAGCCTTATCATGTTTTTCACGTTAGATCGGTTAAGTATAGGTTAACTTAAAGTTAACCTTAATAAATTCACGAGTTAGATTGGTTAAGTATAGGTCACTTAACCACCTCCAATCATCATGTTAGATTAGTTAAGTGTTTAACTTAACTCCATTAAACTACCAAGTGGGATTAATTAAGTCTAGGCTAACATAACCCCATCCGATTTCCACGCTTAGACTAGTTGAGTCCAATCTTAACCCCATAAATTAACTGTATTTTTCGGTTAAGTGTCATTAAGAAAACTTACTTAACCTTCCCTAAATTATCGTGTTGGATTGGTTAAGTGTTGGTTAACTTAACCCCGTCCACTAATCGTATAAAAATGGTTAAGTGTCATTAGGCAAATCAAGTTACTTAACCTACCCAACCTTGTCATGTTTTGTTAAGTATCATTAGCCTAATCAAATTACTTAACCCATTTGTCCATGTCATATTTGGTTAAGCATCATTAATCAAATTAACTTAACCCTATCATGTGGCATTAATTACTTAATGCACCTCAACCTCTCACATTAGACTTTGTTGCGGTTACTAGTTAAGCCGGTCGGTTCCGGGTAGCTTTACACCACAACTTGGTCTAACCTCGGGTTTAAGCACAACATGACCAACTTCTCACATTGGGTCCTATTGTTTGCAACTACTAGTTAAGCCGGTCGGTTCCGGGTAGTTTTACGTTGCAAACTCAACCCAACCTCGAGTTGGCCACACTTATATTATCTAAGTGTCATGTCCATTATGTTTTCCAACACATATTACAAGTTTTCAAGCAATTGGGTAGACCTAACTTAATAGGTAAATTCCCAATGGGTAGACCTAACTTAATAGGTAAATTCCCAAGCTTATGTTTTCAAGCATACTTACATGTCAACTTCCATGTTATATTTCAAGTCATGTTTTCAAGTATAAACACATGTCATATTTAACGTTACATGTTGTCATGTTTATACCCATTTACCCAAATCATGTTCATGTCATTATGTTTTCCCATAATGTGACCCCAACGCTTTTAAACTGGCATAATGGATTCAAAGAAGGAACTTGTCAAAGGCATGCCAAAAGGGGGTATAAAGCCACTAGTTGAACATGGTGGCAAATGAGACATAATATGTTCATTAACTTGCATGTTGCCTTCTTAAGCCTCAAAAACATGCATAAACCCAAACTTGGCACATAAGCGAATCATGGTGACAAAAGATATGGAACGATGACTAGTAACTCGCATATATCATCATATAAGGGTTATGACTTCATATGCAAGTTGACATAATGGTTATGAGGGTTCTCATGTTGCCTAATGCAACATTTCAACATAAAGGTTGTAGCTTTTAGCTCACAAGATCAAGATAATGACTTCATAAACTTGCATGACATGATAGTATGTATCATACTCAATGATCAAACCCAAACTTGCAACATGAACATTTAACTTCATAGTTAATATCTAAGAGTAGGGAAAGGGCTTACATTGCTATGAAGGCACAAATCGATTAAATGAAAGATTGAGACAAAGCCTATGCATGTCATCATCCAAAAACCCAAAGATGAAAGCTCCAAATCAATCAAAACCCCATTTTTATGAACAAAGATCAAAGCTTTAGCCTTGAAATCAACTTGAGAGGCTCTCATACTAACATAGAAACTCTCTAACACTCTCATGATCATGAAACTTCTCATAGGAATTTACTTAGGAATTTTAGAATGAGGGTAGAGGCCATGAGAGTGAAAATTTTGCCATAGTTTAGTTGCAAGAATGAATAATGAGGGTTTAGGGTAGGCTTAGGGGTGTTTTTATAGAGATTAGGGTAGTTTTAGGCCCTTAGATTAACCCTAGGATGGATCTGAGCCATCAAACCCCGTTGGAAGCTTCCAGAACAAGACCAGAGACAAGTGCAGGTGCACCAAGCCAAGATGGCTCGGCCACCATAAGTCGACCCCCAAGTCGACAGGGCTGTCGACTTGGGTGAGGCCATGTCGACTCCCAAGTCGACAGGGCTGTCGACTTGGGGTGCCTGGCGGGAAATTTTCCCGCCTAGCCTTCCAGCCCTAATTTTCGAATTTAGAACTTGCTTTTGAACTTGAATTTTCTGAAAACTTTGTCGGACCATAACTTGGTCATACGGACTCCGATTTTCGAAAACTCGGACTCTATTTCGCGTATTTTTCCGAGACGAACGCAATGGCATAGCCCGTTTTACTTAATTCAGAATTTAAAATTAAATTCTGCCTTGATTCTCGTCTTAACATGTTATCGAAATACGGGTTGTTGCATTCTCCCCACCTTTTAGGATTTCGTCCCCGAAATCTCCAAGTTAGGAAGAACATATCCTACCATCCATCATCCATCTACTCAAAACATCATCCACAAGCAACCATTGTCCTTAGATGATTTCTAATGCTGTATGAATATATGCAAAACGTGTGTGTATATGCACTTATCTAATGTAAATGATCAGGCCTGAGTGATCTAATGCAAAATATGTATAGTGCCATGAATCCAACATGTATGCACATAATCCTAGTCATATAGATACTATATGCGTGCACAATCATTCATTCATATGCAAAAACCACATGATAATACATTCGATTTCATCCATAAACAAGTATAAATACTCGTGCATATGCAATATGAAATGTGACCGAGTCGAGCTAGATCTAATGTGTATTCGCGCATCCACGAGCAACCACTTGCAACCACTTGCAACCATATCAATCATAACATGTTTCAAATACATGTTTACATCCATAGGGTTCTACCTAGGATTCCCTGAAACAGGGTCGAGAAGATAAACAAGACAAACTCCTTACGGGGTTTGTAACAGAAAATAGGACCGAGAGGATGTCCACAAAAGATAGCCTACAAGTAAGCTCTACCGAAAACAGGGATCAAGGATATACTCCCAAAAGAGATATCATGCGTGTATCTAGTCTTTGACCATCAAAGTCGTATTTCCTCGAGCTTAATTCCATTGTGCATTGACCGTCTTTTAACTTCGCGATTTCGTAGCTTCTTATTTCTTGTTTCCATAACATGAGCTGGAACTTATTTCTTTGTTGCCTCTCGTTCCACTTGCACACTTATTTTTTCCTAGAATACTTGGCGCAAACATGACTACGTACTCATGATCTCATGCAAGCTTTCCAAAATTCACTAGTGAATCTTGGATCTCGTTTATATACTATAAGGTATCCCATGTAGAAGAACTTTCTCTTGAAAGTAAACAGATGCCAACCAGGTTATCATGCGCACTTACGAGGATGACCTCTATAACCCATGCATAAATGAGGTAAACCATCCATCTTATTGGCGAACACCACTCGATCGGGCTTCAAATTTCCAATAAAGGCATCAAGGGATTCTAAGTAACTAGTCATGACAGAACCTCAAAAAGGTTACACGATACTTCGAGGGCATTACCAAGGCTAGTTAAAAGGTCTAACTACCCTCCTATCAAAACCGGGAGTGGCACCCCCTACTGGATAACCACTTCATCCCTAGAATCCGTCCATAGCTTATAAACATAAGCATTATTTCCAAACTCAACACTTGGCATAGACATTCACAAATCCAAACAAGTCATGTATAAATGGACTGATTCTCCAATAGGACTTTGAGACAAAGATGGGATTCTCTATTATGCTAGTACTTAAGGTGCAGAGACTCAACTATCGAAGCAGACTTAAATGATATGAAAAACGAAGTCCTAACGGGATGATAGAGAAGAAAAACCTTTAACAAGATCGTTGCCCTCCTTCCGAGGTACCCTAGAAATGAGAGCATACTATTGCCCTCCCGATGATCTTGTCCTTGTCCCATAATACTTAACTATCCGCCCCATTTTACCACGCCAAAGGTACTTTCTCGTCATGGGTTTCATTGTTCATCTTTCTCCCTCCTTTGAGGACTAAACTATACCAACAAGTTGCTCATCCTTAAGCTCGTATCCTTTATCCTTTTTCTCACTATCCTTCCTTATAACGCGACCACTGGTCTCTCGAGAACCACCTCCATCGCATGGAAAGCACTTTCGTAGATAGAAAAGACTAGTCGTAGTTAAAACCACTGTGACTACAGATGGAGGAAAGAAAGGAAAAGAGATTCAATTAAGGAAACAAGGATAGTGCTAATGGCCTTTGGAGAATAGCCTTTTTCTTTTAAAAGAAAATTTTCTTGAAAAATGCTTCTTTGTAAACGGTTTTTCAAATAGTTTTCAGAAGGTCTTTAAAAACTTTTGCCCAGTCTGGTAACCTTCTGCTCTGATACCAAATTATACACCCCGCCTCCGCTAGGGTCACTCGCAAGGGAATGCACTAGCTTTAGAGGGGCATTATTGGTAAACATGCACAGAAATATCACAAGACAGAACATATAAAATAGCGGAAGAAAAATCAAACTTTCATAACATGAATAAATAAGGTCTAAAGCCTTTTACATCAGAGTACATCAAAACCTGTCTTGCAATAATAAAGAAGCATAAAGACTTTTTCATAAATTATTCCCCAAGTAAAAACAGTAAAGTAGCCATAGCCAAGAAAAGTCCAAGCCATCCATGATGACCTTCAAGCAGAAGAAGTCCGAACTAAACAACAGTATTTCCTCCCTGTAACCTAGGGGGGAAACGGAAGAAAAGAGGCGAAACAAAACGGGTCAGTCAAAAAGACTGAGTAAGCCCTATCTACTATCAACATAAAAACTAGTAAAGTTAACTATCATGAGAAACTGAGATGAACATAAGCATGATGACAAGATAGATAAGCTAAATCAAAATAACAGGATGAACTACTGAACTCAGATAAACTAAGGTGTCATGATAAATTACGATGTCAAGATAAAACAAGGTATCCCATCGTCAAGTTCCTGTCAAGTATAATATCCCCAAGATATCTATCACGTATAACATCCCATGGTATCTATCCTGTCTTTTAGCTCTGCACCTACCGTACTAGTATCCCCACCGTATCATGTGTTAACCCTGAATGACCCTTACTCAAAAGTCGTGTAATGGTCCATGTCAACCTAATATATCGCATATATAGGTTACCCAACTCATATGTTTCATTCCATGTAAATGTTCAGTCCCTTGCCGTAGACCATACGGGCTTTCCCATGAGATTCTATATTACTTTAACATAGTTCCATGATCCTTAAGATCGGTTTGGACTGTCACCCTATATCTAACTAGGGTCCTTCAACATGAATCATCGCTTGTACAACTAGGACTTATGCTACCTAGGACTACTAGGGATTATGCTTACCTATTGCACGTTTTCGTATCTCGGTTTTGGTTCAACCACCCAGGGCCACTAGGATTTACGCTAACCGTCAACCGCACCCTTTTTCCCACGCATTCATCGTGAATCGTTTTTCCATGACTGTATGCACATGTATCACATCGTGCCATCCGAGTCCTGTCACTGGGCAGGTCAGGAAATACAGGACTCGGTCGGGAGCTTTCGATTTATCCGCCGATGCAGATGCTAAGGTCTGTTTTTCTATACGTGGCTATGGTCCCACGCGACCCCTCCCTCAACTAGTGAAAGACAAGACAGGATAAATCATGTATGAGAACACACTATTGGCCAACCCACAATCCTAGCCTTACCGCAACCATAATTAGATAGCAATTATGGTCTATTGGGTGTTCTCTGCCTTTCCGTACGTACACGCTTGACCAAAGATGGTAGGTAGTCTGACGAAATGCTATCTAGGGTACGACCGTGTATCGTCGACTATCCCCTATCCATCCCCGTCTTTAGGTCGCTCGTATAGCAACCAAGGCATACTCTTGGCTCTTCTAACGCAGACCTTAACCTCTCATGAGCCTAGTATAATCACCTGGCAGCTCACAGAGGGATACCAAGAATATCCTCACGTTCCCCGAAGCCGCTGCTTCGTTACCCAGTTCGCTGGAGCCTTTATCTAAATCAGATAACTTGCTCCTACTCGTGTGCTTAAACGATGACCTACCGTATTAGGTTACTCATCTATCTATGAACTGGTCTAAATTTCCTTGACTAAGAATCATTACTTAGTTATTCCTCAACTAAGGTTTACCACTTAGCCTTATTCCCGTTATCCTTGTTAACTACGGTTATCCCCTATCCTCAGGACTAGGGTTTACATAATGGATTAAGTGTCACTTAAGTTCATGACTTAACCCGTCTACCAATCATGTCAAAATTGGCTAAGTATCCAAGTCCAAGACTTAACCCGTCTTCAAATCATGTCAAAATTGGCTAAGTATCCAAGTCCAAGACTTAACCCTACAAACCATGCTCACGTTGGTTAGGTATGTATTAAGCAACTCACGACTTAACCTTGTCCAATTATCATTCTAGATTGGTTAAGTATATATTAACTTGACCCTATCAATTTACTTAGTCAAATCGGTCAAGTGTATTCAAGCGATTCGTGACTTAGCCTTATCATGTTTTTCACGTTAGATCGGTTAAGTATAGGTTAACTTAAAGTTAACCTTAATAAATTCACGAGTTAGATTGGTTAAGTATAGGTCACTTAACCACCTCCAATCATCATGTTAGATTAGTTAAGTGTTTAACTTAACTCCATTAAACTACCAAGTGGGATTAATTAAGTCTAGGCTAACTTAACCCCATCCGATTTCCACGCTTAGACTAGTTGAGTCCAATCTTAACCCCATCCATTAACTGTATTTTTCGGTTAAGTGTCATTAAGAAAACTTACTTAACCTTCCCCAAATTATCGTGTTGGATTGGTTAAGTGTTGGTTAACTTAACCCCGTCCACTAATCGTATAAAAATGGTTAAGTGTCATTAGGCAAATCAAGTTACTTAACCTACCCAACCTTGTCATGTTTTGTTAAGTATCATTAGCCTAATCAAATTACTTAACCCATTTGTCCATGTCATATTTGGTTAAGCGTCATTAATCAAATTAACTTAACCCTATCATGTGGCATTAATTACTTAATGCACCTCAACCTCTCACATTAGACTTTGTTGCGGTTACTAGTTAAGCCGGTCGGTTCCGGGTAGCTTTACACCACAACTTGGTCTAACCTCGGGTTTAAGCACAACATGACCAACTTCTCACATTGGGTCCTATTGTTTGCAACTACTAGTTAGGCCGGTCGGTTCCGGGTAGTTTTACGTTGCAAACTCAACCCAACCTCGAGTTGGCCACACTTATATTATCTAAGTGTCATGTCCATTATGTTTTCCAACACATATTACAAGTTTTCAAGCAATTGGGTAGACCTAACTTAATAGGTAAATTCCCAATGGGTAGACCTAACTTAATTGGTAAATTCCCAAGCTTATGTTTTCAAGCATACTTACATGTCAACTTCCATGTTATATTTCTAGTCATGTTTTCAAGTATAAACACATGTCATATTTAACGTTACATGTTGTCATGTTTATACCCATTTACCCAAATCATGTTCATGTCATTATGTTTTCCCATAATGTGACCCCAACGCTTTTAAACTCGCATAATGGATTCAAAGAAGGAACTTGTCAAAGGCATGACAAAAGGGGGTATAAAGCCACTAGTTGAACATGGTGGCAAATGAGACATAATATGTTCATTAACTTGCATGTTACTTTCTTAAGCCTCAAAAACATGCATAAACCCAAACTTGGCACATAAGCGAATCATGGTGACAAAAGATATGGAATGATGACTAGTAACTCGCATATATCATCATATAAGGGTTATGACTTCATATGCAAGTTGACATAAAGGTTATGAGGGTTCTCATGTTGCCTAATGCAACATTTCAACATAAAGGTTGTAGCTTTTAGCTCACAAGATCAAGATAATGACTTCATAAACTTGCATGACATGATAGTATGTATCATACTCAATGATCAAACCCAAACTTGCAACATGAACATTTAACTTCATAGTTAATATCTAAGAGCAGGGAAAGGGCTTACATTGCTATGAAGGCACAAATCGATTAAATGAAAGATTGAGACAAAGCCTATGCATGTCATCATCCAAAAACCCAAAGATGAAAGCTCCAAATCAATCAAAACCCCATTTTTATGAACAAAGATCAAAGCTTTAGCCTTGAAATCAACTTGAGAGGCTCTCATACTAACATAGAAACTCTCTAACACTCTCATGATCATGAAACTTCGCATAGGAATTTACTTAGGAATTTTAGAATGAGGGTAGAGGCCATGAGAGTGAAAATTTTGCCATAGTTTAGTTGCAAGAATGAATAATGAGGGTTTAGGGTAGGCTTAGGGGTGTTTTTATAGAGATTAGGGTAGTTTTAGGCCCTTAGATTAACCCTAGGATGGATCTGAGCCATCAAACCCCGTTGGAAGCTTCCAGAACAAGACCAGAGACAAGTGCAGGTGCACCAAGCCAAGATGGCTCGGCCACCATAAGTCGACCCCCAAGTCGACAGGGCTGTCGACTTGGGTGAGGCCATGTCGACTCCCAAGTCGACAGGGCTGTCGACTTGGGGTGCCTGGCGGGAATTTTTCCCGCCTAGCCTTCCAGCCCTAATTTTCGAATTTAGAACTTGCTTTTGAACTTGAATTTTCTGAAAACTTTGTCGGACCATAACTTGGTCATACGGACTCCGATTTTCGAAAACTCGGACTCTATTTCGCGTATTTTTCCGAGACGAACGCAATGGCATAGCCCGTTTTACTTGATTCAGAATTTAAAATTAAATTCTGCCTTGATTCTCGTCTTAACATGTTATCGAAATACGGGTTGTTACAAAAAATATGAGGAAGAAGAAGACCAAGTTGTTCCGGAAACCCCAGTCATTGCTACGGGAAACCAGTAAGAAGAGCAAGTAGCCCAAAGGACAGCGATATGGAATAGATTGGAACAAGTTCTCGTCGAGTTTCGCATAGCAGGAGGAGGAGTACAAGTATTCAGTGAGTATGGATACCCCGTGGTGAGGCTATATTTAATACCACCAGTGGGTCTGATTTATATAGAGGATGAGGAGGAGGAGACTGATGCAGAAGACGTAGTTGAGATCCTTAATATATCTGATGACGAGGAGGTCGTAGAGATAATAGATAACTCCGACGACGAGTAGTAGGACATGGACTGGAGGAGGATAGTTATGTATGTATATTTTGGGGCAGAGTAGAACTTGAGTAGTCAAGTCTAGTATTATTGTATGTATCGAGACTAGTGTTAGAATATAACTAGTCGTATGTGTATGTGTACAAAAACAACCAGTTTATGAAATATTTTCTTTTGGAAACTTTCTACCTTCTTGTGTAATTTCGGGGCGAAATTCTTTTAAGTGGGGTAGTCTGTAATGGCTGGATTTTTCAAGTATCTGATATCTATTTTAATAAGGAAATTTAAATATATTTGAGTTGCTCAACCAATTAAAAATTGTATAATCACCTATATGTATGTATATACATGTATGGTTTGCACTAGAACTTAACTTATATAAGGTATGTTTAATATTTATATTATAACATACTTAAGCAAAACATTTGTGACAAAATTTCTAACTAAGAGAAGTGTGATAATATTGGCAACACAAAATAGAGTAACTAAATCCTATTTAAAACTAGCATATGGAAGTTAGCATACAAAAGCAAACAAGATCCAAACCCATCATTAAGTAGTAGATTAGGACCTAATCCCATCATACATAATATCTGCGCATTTGTAAGAATGCAAAAACAAATATCAAAGAGAGGAAACCCATTCTCTTGTATATTGATTTGAAGGGTTGAGCTTGGCATTAAATGAAAGTAAGCTTTGCATTAAATGCAAACATAGTCTCATGTACTTTGAAGAGGGAAATAAGGGTTGGTAGGAATCATCTCTTGTGAAGGGTACTTACATGTTTGCTGTAACATATGTGAGCCATTCAAAGAGAGAGAAAAGGGGGTAGGTAGGAAAGTTGGCTGTAGAAACTTTAGTGATATTTGCCTATAAATACACGTCCAGTTCCATGCATTTTCTCTTTACAAAGAATACAAGAAAGTGCTGAAATTTTATCCATCTCAAACAAGAATTCAGGAGCTTATTTACATGTGAGTAAAACCTCACTTAAGTCAAGATAGATTGCAAGTTTACTGTAAACTGTTTGTGTGTGCTTTCATGTATGATCATCAATGCAAGTTTACAATGTTTTATCACCAGTATAGTGTTAATATACCAAGTTCATATCATCATTTAACTATATATTTGCAAGTATAGATGAAATAGAAATGGGTATCACTTTGATCTTGATCAAAGAATTTCTGCAGTTTTGTTTACTGTCAAAACAAAACTCTGCAAAATGAAAATACCTGGTAGATCACAAATCACAAGTATACAAACATATACATATGTTATGCGTATATACGAATATATATATATATATATATATATATATATATATATATAACCTTATAGTATGAACAACATCAAGATGTATGTGTTTGAGAACAAGAAACAGAAAGTAGCAGGTTCTCTGTAATCAAGAATTAAAATCCGAAAATCCAAATGTCGTAGAAATGAAATACAGTGATTCGAATGCAATCGTGATAGGAAATAATGATTTTTAAAAGTAATTTCACGATTTTTAATGTTGAGATAAGGGAGAATGATTGAGATAACCGAAAATGGCACTTTGACCAAATTCCGGCGATCGACGACGATGAGGGTCGGGCCGTAGAGCGTGGAGGAGCTGCACACATCGGGGAACTCGAGAAAAATGTCAAATGATTTTTCCATTGGGTGAATCGAGCTGTCGAGCTCGATTTAGGATTTTAAATGGCTGAATGGGTTCGAACGTTTGGCGGCGACGTGGGGGACCCACAGGCGATCGAGTTGGCCGAAGTTTGGCGTGGAGCGGCGTTGGGTCTTGGCGGAGCTAACGGCGGCGGTGCGAGGCGTTCAGGTGGTCGGAGGCGATGAGTCGAGCTCGATTTAGGATTTTAAATGGCTGAATGGGTTCGAACGTTTGGCGGCGACGTGGGGGACCCACAGGCGATCGAGTTGGCCGAAGTTTGGCGTGGAGCGGCGTTGGGTCTTGGCGGAGCAAACGGCGGCGGTGCGAGGCGTTCAGGTGGTCGTAGGCGATGAGTCGACCTCGATTTAAGTGGTACACTTTTCTAGCTGTGTACTGGAAGTTTTGGTGGAGTGGCGAAATCGAGTAGGAGGCGACGATGGGCGGTGGTGATGGGTCAGTCGTGATCAGTGGACGAAGTGGAGTTTGTGGGTGGTGGTTCGGCGATGGTTCGACGTCGGGTGGAGATGTGCACGTGCACACCAGTGCACGGTGGAGCTGGGTGATCGAGAAGAAGAAGGAGGGGCTGGCACGATGGAAATGAGGTGATCCACCGATGGATCACCCTGGTTTTCGAACTTGGCACATGGCTGGTAAACGAGGACTTGACACGAGGGATCCGCTATGATTTCGAGTGGTTTCGCCATGTTTTCGAGCTAGTAAAGGAGGTTGGTAAAGGGTTTTGAAGGCTGGTAAGTTGGTAAACCAGTGGAGGAGAGACGCAAGGCTGATAAAGGAAAACCAGGCGATTCACACGAGTTGGTAAGGCGATTTTGAGATGCCGAAATCCAACTTGGCAAATTCAAGCGAGAACGGTTTTCCAATGCAAGAATTTAATTAAATCGAATTTAATTAAATTAAATAATTTAATATAATTAATCAGTAATTAATTTATTTAAATAAATATATAGTTTTTATTTAAATATAGCATAGATCAGTGAAACGGTCAAGACGACAGTGAGGTCCCAGAATCGAAGTGTTCGAAGAAGTTCGTCGAGTTAGAACTTGAGTTTTAAAAGATAATTTAATTTAAATAAATTATAAAACGATTTGTTTAAGTTTAAATAAAGGAAAATAAATATTTGACAAATCAAAACGAAGTATAGAACATCGTCTAACAGTCGATGACAAGCGAGATAAAACACCGTATGCGTAGCACGGGCTTTTTCTATACACTTTCAAATATTGATAAAAACTGTATAACATCTTGTGTATAACACACACACTTTAACTATACAATTGAAAGTGATATTTAAGATATCCAGATATGAACTCGAGAATTTTATACTGTATATATAATTATAAATACAGGATGTGCAACTGAATTAAAGACAGTAAGCTGATAATAAATTATCGACTATAAAAGATATTTCGTACATCGTTTCGAAGAGTCCGGAATTTACATTCCACTTCGACTCGAATTATATGACGTATACCGGAAATCGATAAAGATGAAGAATGCAAGCACTATTCCAAAATAGTATCTACGGTCTGTTCAATCCCAGAACAGATCTGAACAGTCGGATGTCTGACAACGTATATCGTTCAGATTTTACACATCGACTTTAGGTAAGTGTATTTTGTTGGTGGCGGAGAGATTCGTTTCTTTAGCCTTATACCCAGAATATATTTGTGGAAACAAATGAGTGATCTTTCAGATAGGACGATGTGATATTCAAAGACGTTGAAGAATAATCCGTCAACGGTAAACGTGACTTCAAACCTCACAACCCGGAAAGACAATAGTTGGGCTAGGCAGCATGGCTAGTTGGGTCATACCCAAGCAGGGTATATTATCACTATCTAGAGTATTTCCTTTTGTTTCTTAAATCTATATTCACTGCTGTAACTTCGGTAATCGGTGGGTCATTCCCAACCGTGGAGGTGGTAATATATTCGTTACACTAAAGCTAAATTAGTGGACGGTCATGTGTGGCCGGGTTGCAGGATGTTCTTATTGTACCCCAGTGTATCTTCTCTAGAGTACACTGATCGGTGGGTGCTCCCATACCCTATCAGTTAGAAACCAAATTCCAATAAGCGCTCGATGGTTTTAGATTTTATTCTATGTACGTGAACGTGAGATGCAAGCGATTCACTAGATGATTATTTATTTGATAAATACTATCATAAATGTAACACCCCACGTCCGTTAGTGTCACTCACAAAGGGAATGCACTAAGTTCTGTGGAGCATTATGGGTAAAAGATGCAGATAAATTACAAGACAGACAAACATTAAACAGCGGAAAACAAAACTTTGCTTTATTGACAAAATAATTTGTACAAGGTTCCTTTACAATATCAGAGTATCAACTGTCTTTACAAAATAAAGAAGCATAAAATACATTTATATTCCCCAATGTAACAAAAGCCAGCTATAGCAATCCAAAGCCGATGCATCCAAGATTCTTCAAGCTTGGAAAGAGAAATCATCCCAAAACAAATCTGAGCTATCCTATTTCCTCCTTAACAACCTGGGGGGGAGAACGGAAGAAAGAAGACGAAAGAAAAACAAAGTCAGACATAAAGCCTGAGTAAGTTCAGTAACTTCTAGCATGTGAACATGGAAAACAAAACGACATGAATTAACTGAATACAAGATTACACCATGACGATAGGGTCAACAAGATTAGACAAGGTAGTCACAAGATATGTTAAGATAAACTGGATACGCTCTAATACTTTCGCTGCTTCGCTATTTACTTGTTATACTGGTTTCTATATCTCTGCACCGCCTAACTAGTGTTTCAACTAGTAACGATAACGTGATCCCAATCCCTGTATTTTCCATCGCCTTCAGGCATCCATTTATTAGTTGTTACCTAGATCTAATCTAGGGTTTTCTATCCACTGCTTTCTAGATTTAACTATAGTTTTACGCTATCTACTGAACGCTTTTCGAGTTCAGGGTTTATGCCACCTAGTCCAACTAGGGATTACGCTACCTGTCGAACAATGCCCCCAAGTCTAGGACACACTACCTAGAGTGGTATATGTTCCTAGGCTTCCCCACGTATGTATCGCGAATCGTTATCGCTTGTCTAGATGCACATGTCCTGTAATGTGCGATCTGTGTCCTGTGACAGGGCAAATCAAGGAATACAGAACTCGGTCGGGAGCTTTCAGATATCTGCCGATGCAGATGCTAAGGTCTGTTTTTACTCCAGTGGCTATGGTCCCACTTGACCCCTCCCTCAACTAATGAAAGGCACACCTTGTAAAATGAGAACTATACGCCGGCCCCTGGTGCCCCACTATCCTATGGCCATCCGCAACCATAACTAGATAGCAAGTATATGGTCTTTTGGAGTTCTCCGCCTTTCCGCTTCACGTATCTCGATTGACTCAAGATGGATGGTAGACGACGAGTTGCTATCACAGGGCTACCGTCTTCTCGCCGAATCACGCTGGTCCATCCTAGTCTTTAGGTTGCCACATATATATATTGCAACCAAGGCATACCCTCGGTTCTTCTAACGCAGACCTTAACCTCTGTGAGCCCAGGATGATCATCTGCAGCCTCACAGAGGGATACCAAGAGTACCCTCACGTCCCCCCCGAAGCCTCGGGCTTCGTAACCCAATTCGTTGGAGCCTTCTTAAAACCATATGGATGTCCGCTCCTTCTTGTTATACTAAGAATTACTACTTAGTTCTACTAACTAAGGTTTACCACTTAGTTTCCAAATTCCTTGTTTTCTTAACTAAGTTTACTACTTAGTCCCTTTTTCAACTGAGGTTTACTATTTAGTTTTCTTTCTCGCCAGGTTGGGTTGGTTAAGTGTCTTTAGTCGATTGAAGCTATCTTAACCCTCTTCCCTTATCCTATTACACTGGTTAAGTGTTATCCCTTTATGCTTTTTACTTAACCCTATTCATTTATCATATTCTGATGGTTAAGCATTCAAGTTTACTTAACCCTATGGTCTAGTCCAGCTAACATATTAATTTGGCTAAGTGTATAACTTAACCCCAACCTCTAGTCTAATTAACATGTTAAATTGGCTAAGTGTATTAACTTTACTTAACCCCACCTTCTAGTCTAGTCAACATGTTAATTTGGTTAAGTATTCCCATGGACTTAATCCTCCCATTCTAGCTTTAACTGTGCTAAGTTGGTTAAGTGTTCCTTAACCTTCCCATTCTAGCTTTAATTAATAAATTAAAGCCGCAACCTCTCACATTAGACATATATTGCTGCGGTTACTGGATGTGCCGGTCGGTTCCGGGCAGGTTTACACCGCAACTCAGTCTAACCTCGGGTTAGGCATATTCATGTTTTCTAAGTTCAAAGGGTTTTTGATTAATTTCCAAATCTGGTCTTGAAAACAACCATCCCGTCCTTCGGATCAGTTAGGGATAGCCAGGGAGGGCAGGAAACTTGTATTTTCCAAACCCAAGCCTAGACACTATCCTCTCTGTCACCCTAGAACCTTCTGGTCTATGTGGTATAAAAAGGAATGTTATCAAAATACTTTTCTTTTGTTTATAAATTGTTAACAATTTATTTCAAAAGCCCATTTCCCCTTTTTAGACAAATTTGGCCTATATTTATTTGTCAAGCCTACTAGTATACTTATAATCTAGGCCCAAGTCCTAACCCAACATGCAGTTTAGGCCATTTCCTATTTCATTGCCGAAACTAGATTAAATATCCTAGTTTATAATTTATGGCCAAAACTTAACCAAGTTACATATTTTGTGGTAAATGAACAATTTAACATTTATGACGAATTCTATAAGTAAATTACTCCTAATTTACTTATTTCATTACTACTCTTTTAATGTACATTGTCACATTTATTATTATGGCCCATTCTCTCTTATTTATCATATTTATACTTTTTGGTATGTAAATTATACCAAATTTAGTGTCGCTAACCATAATTTATTCTAAACATGACAATTGCTCACAATTATGAATAAATTCAAAATTGTGCTAATATACTTATTCCAAATCAACCTTAATTAACCCAATCTTGGTTTAACATCCTAATTCACAATTTATGGCAAAACTAGGATTATTTTTCTAGTTTACATTTTATGCCTAAAATTTAGCTTACTTACTAACGCTAAATTTAATATGTCAAAATCACATATTCCCTAATCCATGTCAAATTTTCCCGTTTTCATTTTAATATGCATGTCATAATACATATTCCAAATTATGCTAATTTCCCAGTTTACAATTACGTTCATATTCATTTCCATGTTTTTCCCCAAATCGCATTCCCACCGTTCGAACAATCGTGATTCAACCTAGATTATAAATAAATCTAGATTCGTAGATAAAAAGGGAATGAATCAAAATGACAAGAAGGAATAATTGGCATAAAAAGGTTTGGATAACAATGTAGGTTCAAGAATATGGGTAGACCTAACTAAATAGGTAAATTCCCACTGTCTTAAAACCAAAGAATGGGCAAAATAGGTTCAAGAACGTGGGTAGACCTAACTTAATAGGTAAATTCCCACTGTCTTAAAAACCAAAGAAAAAACCAAGGAACAGGTAGAATAAATAATTGGGTTTAGACCCAATTTCACAATCACCAAACTAAAGCAATATTTTCCTAATCATGAATCATGGGTGTCAAAATCACAATTGTCCTCATTATGTCATAAGCAATAGTTTATGTCCAATTCAAAGGCTTATGTTCTTAGTCATAAGTAATGTCCATGGTCATAGGCAATATAGGCGATGTTCATAGTCCAAAAGGGAAAATAATTCCCATAGTCCTAAGTCATTGTCATAGGCAATGTTTATATGTCCCAAAATCAAAGGCTTATGTCATAGTCCAAAGGCATATGCTTTCAAAGGCCACAGTTCTATAGTCATAGTCACGGTTACAGTCTTATTTGTCCTCGAATCATAACAGTTCTTAATTTAGTCCAAGAGTATAAACACAGATTCGAAGGGAGAGAGAGAGAGAGAGATTTGGCATATTCCTTTATTCCTTTAATTTCATGTCACAAATAAAACAAAATATTCAGATCTAGAAATAACCAACTTACAGAAAATAGATCTAGAAAAGAAGGAAAGCGTGGCTATGATTCGTGCGTCGTTGCTTGAAACTTGTTTGAGCTAGCCTTTGAATTCTTCACTTGAAACTTTGATTTGAATCCCTCCTTAAAAGTCTTTTAGCAGCATCTCCTCGTCTTGAATCATATTTTATTTTATTTATTTAAGAAAATTTAGAAGAGGGGAAGAAGCCATGAATCTTAGCAGCATAAGGATAGAAGAGAATTGGTGCAAAGAGAATGAAGACTAGGGCTGTTTATATAGCTGCTCAAGACCTTATCGTACACGCAGCGCTGAGTCAGCATTGAACCTAGTTAAGAAAATAGTCCAGGTACGTAGATGAATCTAGCCAAACCTTATCATACACGCAGTGCTGAGTCAGCATTGGGTCCCACAAGCTATTTTGGCGTAAAAGTTTGATTTTCAAACTTTTGAATTTCTGGAATTTATTTAACTGTTTTATTCACATGAAATATTCTTATATGTATACAATTCCTCTAACGACCATTTTACGCGTATATATATACGCACAACTTTCATTTTATTTTCAAAATTCAAATGATGTTGCCATATTTTATTGACTGTAGCCTTATCTTGAATTTTATCTTTCGTATACATATATTTTTGCATATATATATATTTATATTCTCATATGTATATATATATATTCTTTATTTCCTTATATGTACGTTCTTATCCTTTCAAATTTTGAATTTGTATACATACATATATTTGCATGTTCAGTTGGCCCTCTCTAAAACAAAGATAAAAAATTATGCCGCCGCCGGGGTTCGAACCCCCGACCTCCATGCTACAAATCCAATGCCTTAACCAACTGAGCTACAGAGGCTTTTGTTAATATGTCTTAGAACAATAATAATTATTGTTCTCTCCTTACTTCTCTTTTTCATGTTAGTTACAATACTTAAATTAAACAACTGCATTGATCTTTTTCTTTTAATTTTTCTTTTAAAAATTAATTATACTTTAATTTGAGAATCTTAATGTCGCAGAATTACGGGGTGTTACATTCTCCCCCACTTAAAAGGATTTCGTCCCCGAAATCTTCAAGTTAGGAAGAATGTGTCCTACCATCCAATCACCCATCTACTCAACCATTCAATCACAGGCATTCATTGTCCTTAAAAGATTTCTAATGCTTTCATGTTCATATGCATAATGTGTGTATATGTCTCTATCTAATGCAAAATCAGGCGGTCTACTGATTCAGTTGACCTCCTTAATGCAAATCATGTTAGTGCCATGCGTCCAATCATGCATGCAAACATCCCTAGTCATGTAAATACTACATGCGTGCACAGCCATTCATCCATATGCAACGTCCATATGATATCATATCAAGTTCAACTTATAAACAAATGCATATATGTAAATGCAATATGAGAGCGTCCGAACTTGATCTAGTGCCTAATACGTATGCATATGCATCCACAAGCAACCATTTGCAACCACTTGCAACCATTCAACCATAACATGTTTCAAATACATGTTTACATCCATTGGCTTCTACATAAGGATTGCAGATACGACCTAGAGGATATACTTTGGAAAGAGAGAAACAACTATGCGTAAAGCTCCTAAACAGAGAAATCAAGAATGCACCCTTAAGGAAAAAGGGCATGTTGCTAGTATCTAGCCTTCTTGAGCTTTACTCCACTGTATCTTAACCAATTTAACTTCACGATTGTGAAGTTTCCGACCTCCAATTCCAAAATAAACAGATGTCAATCACGGTACCAAGTATACGTACTAAGATGATTAGAGGTTTCCCTCTTATCCGTCATGCCATAACTATAAGAGTCGAAAGGTCACTACATGCTCTTTGGGGTGCCTACCACATCTATTCATCTCTCCCGCAAACCATCCAAACCGAACTCGACATTCCTCAAGTACAAGCCCCAAAGGCCTAAACCAATATCAGACAAGCACCCAAGGAATATCTCCCCGAATTTAGACGATCTACGTGAGATGATATAAGAAAACTCGATAGCTATTCTCAAATCCCTACTAAAAAAATAAACTGGTCGGACCACCAATTGGATTTGAGACTCTAGTGGGATCTTTCTACTATACAAGTACTATGGTGCAGAGACCCAACTATGGAAGTGGATATGAACAAATGAGAAGCGCTAGAACCTAAGGAAATAGCACGAACAGAAAACTAGACTCTTCCAACCGAACTACCTTTCTCCTAGGTGCGCTTCGTGGCGAAAGCATGTACTTGCCCTTCTGAAAATCTTGTCCTTTATTCTTGCCCTCGTCCTTAATTATATGCCCTATCATACCCGAGTAAAAATACTTCCTCTTGTCTTAGGTTTTATAATTTCTTCCTCCTTCGTGTGCTAAGTCTACATCCATGAATTCCTCATCCTAGGGTTATGCTCCTTAGCCAAACTCCTCATCCCCTTCCGTGTGTAGTCATGTTGACAAATCTCTCGAAAACTGCCTCCATCGTCCGGAAAACCCTATGAACTTGAAAGAAGACTGGCCGTAAGTGAAACAACTATGGCTATAGATGGAAGACGGGCACTACTTTGCCTTTTGATGAGGTTACCTCCCAGAAAGCCAGGAGCCCCAGAGACTCAAGAAAGAAGGAGACAAGAATTTAAACAGAGGAAGAGAAGATAGGGCGTATGGCTTTGGGGAATATGCCTTTAAAACAAATCTTTTCTTTTGAAAATACTTCTTTTAAAACCGTTTGAAAATAATTTTTCAAATCCTTTATCTGATCTGGTAACCTTCAGCTCTGATACCACGTGTAACACCCCACGTCCGTTAGTGTCACTCACAAAGGGAATGCACTAAGTTCTGTGGAGCATTATGGGTAAAAGATGCAGATAAATTACAAGACAGACAAACATTAAACAGCGAAAAACAAAACTTTGCTTTATTGACAAAATAATTTGTACAAGGTTCCTTTACAATATCAGAGTATCAACTGTCTTTACAAAATAAAGAAGCATAAAATACATTTATATTCCCCAATGTAACAAAAGCCAGCTATAGCAATCCAAAGCCGATGCATCCAAGATTCTTCAAGCTTGGAAAGAGAAATCATCCCAAAACAAATCTGAGCAATCCTATTTCCTCCTTAACAACCTGGGGGGGAGAACGGAAGAAAGAAGACGAAAGAAAAACAGAGTCAGACATAAAGCCTGAGTAAGTTCAGTAACTTCTAGCATGTGAACATGGAAAACAAAACGACATGAATTAACTGAATACAAGATTACACCATGACGATAGGGTCAACAAGATTAGACAAGGTAGTCACAAGATATGCTAAGATAAACTGGATACGCTCTAATACTTTCGTTGCTTCGCTATTTACTTGTTATACTGGTTTCTATATCTCTGCACCGCCTAACTAGTGTTTCAACTAGTAACGATAACGTGATCCCAATCCCTGTATTTTCCATCGCCTTCAGGCATCCATTTATTAGTTGTTACCTAGATCTAATCTAGGGTTTTCTATCCACTGCTTTCTAGATTTAACTATAGTTTTACGCTATCTGCTGAACGCTTTTCGAGTTCAGGGTTTATGCCACCTAGTCCAACTAGGGATTACGCTACCTGTCGAACAATGCCCCCAAGTCTAGGACACACTACCTAGAGTGGTATATGTTCCTAGGCTTCCCCACGTATGTATCGCGAATCGTTATCGCTTGTCTAGATGCACATGTCCTGTAATGTGTGATCCGAGTCCTGTGACAGGGCAAATCAAGGAATACAGAACTCGGTCGGGAGCTTTCAGATATCTGCCGATGCAGATGCTAAGGTCTGTTTTTACTCCAGTGGCTATGGTCCCACTTGACCCCTCCCTCAACTAATGAAAGGCACACCTTGTAAAATGAGAACTATACGCCGGCCCCCGGTGCCCCACTATCCTATGGCCATCCGCAACCATAACTAGATAGCAAGTATATGGTCTTTTGGAGTTCTCCGCCTTTCCGCTTCACGTATCTCGATTGACTCAAGATGGATGGTAGACGATGAGTTGCTATCACAGGGCTACCGTCTTCTCGCCGAATCACGCTGGTCCATCCTAGTCTTTAGGTTGCCACATATATATATTGCAACCAAGGCATACCCTTGGTTCTTCTAACGCAGACCTTAACCTCTGTGAGCCCAGGATGATCATCTGCAGCCTCACAGAGGGATACCAAGAGTACCCTCACGTCCCCCCCGAAGCCTCGGGCTTCGTAACCCAATTCGTTGGAGCCTTCTTAAAACCATATGGATGTCCGCTCCTTCTTGTTATACTAAGAATTACTACTTAGTTCTACTAACTAAGGTTTACCACTTAGTTTCCAAATTCCTTGTTTTCTTAACTAAGTTTACTACTTAGTCCCTTTTTCAACTGAGGTTTACTATTTAGTTTTCTTTCTCGCCAGGTTGGGTTGGTTAAGTGTCTTTAGTCGATTGAAGCTATCTTAACCCTCTTCCCTTATCCTATTACACTGGTTAAGTGTTATCCCTTTATGCTTTTTACTTAACCCTATTCATTTATCATATTCTGATGGTTAAGCATTCAAGTTTACTTAACCCTATGGTCTAGTCCAGCTAACATATTAATTTGGCTAAGTGTATAACTTAACCCCAACCTCTAGTCTAATTAACATGTTAAATTGGCTAAGTGTATTAACTTTACTTAACCCCACCTTCTAGTCTAGTCAACATGTTAATTTGGCTAAGTATTCCCATGGACTTAATCCTCCCATTCTAGCTTTAACTGTGCTAAGTTGGTTAAGTGTTCCTTAACCTTCCCATTCTATCTTTAATTAATAAATTAAAGCCGCAACCTCTCACATTAGACATATATTGCTGCGGTTACTGGATGTGCCGGTCGGTTCCGGGCAGGTTTACACCGCAACTCAGTCTAACCTCGGGTTAGGTATATTCATGTTTTCTAAGTTCAAAGGGTTTTTGATTAATTTCCAAATCTGGTCTTGAAAACAACCATCCCGTCCTTCGGATCAGTTAGGGATAGCCAGGGAGGGCAGGAAACTTGTATTTTCCAAACCCAAGCCTAGACACTATCCTCTCTGTCACCCTAGAACCTTCTGGTCTATGTGGTATAAAAAGGGATGTTATCAAAATACTTTTCTTTTGTTTATAAATTGTTAACAATTTATTTCAAAAGCCCATTTCCCCTTTTTAGACAAATTTGGCCTATATTTATTTGTCAAGCCTACTAGTATACTTATATTCTAGGCCCAAGTCCTAACCCAACATGCAGTTTAGGCCATTTCCTATTTCATTGCCGAAACTAGATTAAATATCCTAGTTTATAATTTATGGCCAAAACTTAACCAAGTTACATATTTTGTGGTAAATGAACAATTTAACATTTATGACGAATTCTATAAGTAAATTACTCCTAATTTACTTATTTCATTACTACTCTTTTAATGTACATTGTCACATTTATTATTATGGCCCATTCTCTCTTATTTATCATATTTATACTTTTTGGTATGTAAATTATACCAAATTTATTGTCGCTAACCATAATTTATTCTAAACATGACAATTGCTCACAATTATGAATAAATTCAAAATTGTGCTAATATACTTATTCCAAATCAACCTTAATTAACCCAATCTTGGTTTAACATCCTAATTCACAATTTATGGCAAAACTAGGATTATTTTTCTAGTTTACATTTTATGCCTAAAATTTAGCTTACTTACTAACGCTAAATTTAATATGTCAAAATCACATATTCCCTAATCCATGTCAAATTTTCCCGTTTTCATTTTAATATGCATGTCATAATACATATTCCAAATTATGCCAATTTCCCAGTTTACAATTACGTTCATATTCATTTCCATGTTTTTCCCCAAATCGCATTCCCACCGTTCGAACAATCGTGATTCAACCTAGATTATAAATAAATCTAGATTCGTAGATAAAAAGGGAATGAATCAAAATGACAAGAAGGAATAATTGGCATAAAAAGGTTTGGATAACAATGTAGGTTCAAGAATATGGGTAGACCTAACTAAATAGGTAAATTCCCACTGTTTTAAAACCAAAGAATGGGCAAAATAGGTTCCAGAACGTGGGTAGACCTAACTTAATAGGTAAATTCCCACTGTCTTAAAAACCAAAGAAAAAACCAAGGAACAGGTAGAATAAATAATTGGGTTTAGACCCAATTTCACAATCACCAAACTAAAGCAATATTTTCCTAATCATGAATCATGGGTGTCAAAATCACAATTGTCCTCATTATGTCATAAGCAATAGTTTATGTCCAATTCAAAGGCTTATGTTCTTAGTCATAAGTAATGTCCATGGTCATAGGCAATATAGGCGATGTTCATAGTCCAAAAGGGAAAATAATTCCCATAGTCCTAAGTCATTGTCATAGGCAATGTTTACATGTCCCAAAATCAAAGGCTTATGTCATAGTCCAAAGGCATATGCTTTCAAAGGCCACAGTTCTATAGTCATAGTCACGGTTATAGTCTTATTTGTCCTCGAATCATAACAGTTCTTAATTTATTCCAAGAGTATAAACACAGATTCGAAGAGAGAGAGAGAGAGAGAGATTTGGCATATTCCTTTATTCCTTTAATTTCATGTCACAAATAAAACAAAATATTCAGATCTAGAAATAACCAACTTACAGAAAATAGATCTAGAAAAGAAGGAAAGCGTGGCTATGATTCGTGCGTCGTTGCTTGAAACTTGTTTGAGCTAGCCTTTGAATTCTTCACTTGAAACTTTGATTTGAATCCCTCCTTAAAAGTCTTTTAGCAGCATCTCCTCGTCTTGAATCATATTTTATTTTATTTATTTAAGAAAATTTAGAAGAGGGGAAGAAGCCATGAATCTTAGCAGCATAAGGATAGAAGAGAATTGGTGCAAAGAGAATGAAGACT